>JAODLL010070404.1:0-40928 GCA_026546735.1 Forbesichthys agassizii | reverse complement strand
TGTGTGCATGTGTGCATGTGTGCATGTGTGCATGTGCATGTGTGCATGTGTGTATGTGTGGAAGGGAGGTCTCCAAAGTCCCCAGGCAGAATAATGAAGGTAAATGGTTCCCAGATGGGCTGTTTTCTCTCTTTGCTCCGTGTTGTCAGTGACGTGAACAGAGTGACAAGGCCCTAATGAGAACCAGACTTGCTCACGCTGGCTTTGAAGTGAGCCGACAGAACCAGCCCCTCCTCCGCCCTGTTTCTTTCTTCCTACAATGGGATTATAAAAACATAATTCACCTAAAACACAAACAAGACTTGAAGAAAGAACAATGCAGTGCTTTTGTGGCAGGGAACCTGTTTGCAAAAATGAGACTGTGCTGCAGAAGTGGTCCTCAAACTGTGCATCAGGGACCTCTCCGAGATGCTCTTATATGGGTCATGACTTGACTTCAACGTTTACATGACAATTTGAATGACTAGAATGATTCTTTCTTAATGTATTTTATTAATGCACAAGCTCTTTTATTTTCTCTATTAAGAATCATAAGTCAAATGTTTGAGAGCAAGACTGGATGTTAAAGATGTGAGATGGTTCACATTGCTAGAGCAGGTAGGAGCCTCCTTATCTAAAGGGAGATGGATTACCCATTCAGACTGCATCATACTATAATCTGGACATAACGACACATGGAGACCCTATAACCCTACACTGGTTTGCTATGGGCTGTAGATTACTGTAGCACCAGTTTTTGCAGTGCCAGCCTTTGCATGTAAAGTCTGGGACACAGCGCTGGCTACAGTAACTGCGTCAGTACCCGCCTACTTGACCAGCGAGATATTTTGATTGACATGCACAACGACCAACTACGTAACGAACTAAATAACAAGACTGTTTACAGGTGTTGTAAATCTGTAAATGTGTAGGAGTCCCATGTCGATCTTACAGGGATCTATGTAGCAGACGTAGTCAGTGCCGGTCATAGCACATTTGGTGCCATAGGCTAAGAAGTAACCCTTGCCCCCCACCCCCGCTAAGAAATCATTTCACTATAAACACATAACTTTTGGGAGTCAACTGATTGAGACAAAGGTATTAAACACAGGGATAATTAAAGTTGAACTAATATTTGCATGCATGAGCCTGTTGTGATGTCATGATGTCATGTGTATGTCAATTAGCAAAATATAGGTACAAAGTCACTGAAATGCATCCACCCAGAAGTGCACATGTATAGTGATATTTACATAAAGTGCAGGAAAGGTAGCAAAATCACAAGTGATGCTATATCTGCATTATGTACAGTGGACAGCTGCATAATATGATACATGTTATGTGGGACTATATATTTGTATATTTACACACACAGAGGTAAACAGAGTTAGTATCTTAATATGATACAGTGCCTATGAGGAAAGAGTATAGAGAAATGAAGAGAGAGAATATTGTGCAAATGTATTATACAAATGTAATTGTATAGTTTTACAGCATTGTATAGTATTACAGTATGAATAGTGCATAGTTGCATAGTTCTTGAAGTTCACTTCAGAATCAATTCAAGTCATTCTCTAAATATACAGAGCATATAGAAACAATTTCATAGATTGGGTTAGACAGTATTTTCATTCACATTATATTTTATGTCTATATTGTTATATATACACTTACCTGAGGTACATGTCATAGCTGAGGAAGAGGCACATGGCTCTTCGACATTTTTTGCAGTGCAACTAAAATGATAAAAAATAAAATAATTATTATAAAGCATTATTACAGCTTTGACTATCTTGCCTCTTTTCATAGACTACACAAATTATATTATTATACTCAAATTTCCATCTCATTACACAACCAAAGTAAATCGAAGTAATTGTACTGTATATCAGCTACTGTAGAATATGTCTTTATGACAATTTTCATCGGAATAAAATTGCATTAATAGTTCAGCAATACCGCTAGCAAGCTGGTCAGGAATACCGATACAGTCGAAGTGACTAGCTATTTTCGTTAGCCACGGCTACCAATGAGTGATTACATATTACATTAGTGGCTGTCACTAAAGTAGCTTGCTCGCTAGCTCCCTAGTGTCTTCCATTGTAACAGCATGTCAGTTGGTGCACCCATTAGATAATACATTATTTTTAAAACAAAATAAAGGTTAAGAAATGTCATAGTGGGCCGTGGCGGGGAGACATAATCGGCACTGGACCTAGTGCTAATGGACGGAAGAGGCTGAGACTACTGTAGCACCATCACCATGCCAACATGCATGTCTGTGTGTGTATACAGGACGGTGGTGATGCCCATAGCGCAGGAGTTCTCCCCTGATGTGGTTCTGGTGTCTGCTGGCTTCGACGCGGCATGCGGCCATTCAGCTCCTCTGGGAGGCTACAAGGTCTCCGCCAAATGTAAGCAACACTGTATTTGTGAGCAGGAGCAGAGAGCACACCGAGTGTGGGAAAATCACTGTACCCTTCATTCCAGTTACAAAGGAGCTTTACATGTTAGCTAATGTTGGTGCAGTACAGTCTGTTTTAGATAATGTTGGTACAGTACAGTCTGTTTAGCTAATGTTGATACAGTACGGTCTGTTTAGCTAATGTTGCTGCAGTACGGTCCGTTTTAGCTAATGTTGCTGCAGTACGGTCAGTTTTAGCTAATGTTGATACAGTATGGTCTGTTCTAACAGCTTTGTGCATATGTACCATTCATATGTTGGGTTCATTGTGTGTGTGTGTGTGCGCGTGCGTGTGTCCTATAGGTTTTGGGCTCCTGACCCGCCAGCTAATGTCTCTAGCAGGAGGTCGGGTGGTGCTGGCCTTGGAAGGGGGTCACGACCTCACGGCTATCTGCGATGCCTCAGAGGCCTGCGTGGGCGCCCTGCTTGGGCTCCAGGTGAGGCCGTCGCGGGGCCACAACAAACAAGAGGGACCCCCCTTCCCCGGCTTCTGTAATCACCCTCTCCTCTCCCTACAGGAGCCACTGCCGGAGGAGGTGCTGCTCCAGAAGCCCAGTGCTAACGGGGTGCGCTCGCTGCAGACGGCCATACAGATCCAGAGTGAGTGTCCGTTATGGTGTGATGGTGGTGGGCAGAGCTACCACAGGTCTGGGAGTGATGGGAGAAAGAAGAACAGTGCAGGAAAGGGGCTAAAATCCCCCCTAAAAGTTTCTTTTTAAAGATAATCCCCATTGCCAGTTCAGGGGGACATCCCTCCTTTTATCATAATCCATAACTTCCTATATATATATATATGGTTATACTCCTAATAACCATGATTAAATAATAAACAAAAACAATTAGGAGACATATGCAGTCATTCTGCTGTTTTAAATGTATGAACAATGATGTTGATGTTTAGTCCATGGTAGCTTGATAAGACAGTATCGTTGATATAACTGCTAACTGGCTGCTTGTATGTGTTTTTTTTGGCATGCATTCATGTGTAAACCTTTGTGTGCGATGCAGGTCAGTACTGGCCGAGTGTAAAGGCTTACAGTGGGTCAGTTGGCCTGTCCTACCTGTCTGCTCAGAGCAGAGACTGTGTGGAAACGGACACTGTCAACGCCTTGGCTTCTCTCTCTGTAGGAGTCCTTACCAGCAACAGCAATAGGTAGAGATTGCATACTGTACACACATACTGTACATGGTTTTTAGTTCTAGCAGAGAAGAAAGGCTCATTCTCGCTATGTAGCATCTATGCTAACTACATGTCCATGTCCTCTTTGCCAGCATTGCTGATGAACCAATGGAGCATGATGAGAACTCCATGTAGAAGATTTCGACCAATCACAATGAACCCGCCTTCAGGAAGTTTGCTCCACCAATAGCCTTGGTCATATGGCCAAAAACACCATCACAACCATACACACTGGACATTCTCATACTTGCCACAAGACCAGCTGAATGCTGTTGACTTCAGCAATTCATAAGCCTTCTGAAACATCAAACAACCAGCCCTATTGTGTGTTTTTGATGGATTTAGCTGTCTAACTGTTGACTGTCCAATGGAATGTGTATGTTGTGAATAATGTCAGCGCCAGGATTCTGGGACTACTTCTTACAAGCCTTACGGGATTCTGAAAACCTGTTCTTAGTCTTACAAACTTTACGGCCTTAAAGCACTATTTACCACCAGCACAGAGCCTTTGATCTTTTGCCTTAAATTTGCCTTCATTCAAGCAGGGACCGATGGCAGGATGTATTGAGTTCACATGTGCCTCTGCTTTCAAAACTTAAGTTAAACCAAATGCTGACCTAACGTGACCCAAAGTGGCCATCACAAAGTGACTTAAGTTAAAAACTGTGACAATAAGTGAAAGCATGTATGAAGGCAAGAAATACAGGATGCAAACATCGCTGTGCTTCAAGATGTGAAGCCACAACAGAAAGAAAGATGGAATAGGCCAAGTTAGAGGGTCTCAATAGACTAGTTCGACTAGTCTTTTTTTTCTTTCTTTCAAGATGTCATTACATCTAATTTAACCACTAAAAAAGATGACAGAAAAGTGGAGCTAAATCTTAAAATGAAGACACAAAATGGACAACTGTGGTTTTTAGGAAAATAGAGAACAAATGTTCTTGTTTTATTGCACTGTGCATTCCATAATGTGAACCATAGGAAATTCCAAAGCTCTGGGAAAAACCAACCGACAAATCTCTAGGATGTTTAATTGTCTTTTTGAAGATTTGGATGAAATTTTGTCTCCTCTTTAATTATGCTCATATTCTAAGATGTCTTATTAACAAAAATGTTGACTGAAATACTTTGTGACTTGTGTTTCCCATGAAGTGCATTCGGAAAAAACTAGGTTTAAAAAGCAGGATTGTTTTTCACTGCTGTTCTAAAATGTGCACATGTGCACGCTCGCACGCTCAGACACACACACTCATGTATACATTTACACACACTAACTGTTCATGTAGATAAACCACTGATATTGTGTGCATATAATCAGTTCTATTTACATAATCCTCATTCATTCCAACCACCGGACCATTGTATTTTTCTATGGTTGCGATGACTTAATGCACTTAATGAATGTCACCCAGACAACTGCCTTAAGTCTGGAGACAGGATGAATTGTGCTCTTACAATGATTAAGACCAGCATTGAACCTGTGGATTTAGGATAGCCTAATCATAATGTGCTTTAGCTGAATATAAACACTTTTTATATGTATTTTGAGGATAAGACAGTAGTCGACGTAGACATGTGGGGTCTAATCGATCTTAATGTGGAAACTAGTCTTAACATGTTTTCTTTGTGAAATGAACTGTAAATTAATGTGAGACTAAACTACAATACCTCACTCTATTTACTGTTGGGTGGCATGGAGCTATGGTTTCAAATCAAAGCCACACATTCTCTCTTACAAGTCATTGCCAATGGTAGGCATGCTAAAAGTGTTAAAGTAAGGTAACACACAAAGTGAACGCTAGGTAGCGTGAATTGACCGCACCAGCATTGCTAGAAAACTACAAATATTAAGTACATGTAATAGTTTATAAACTCAGTTTGCCAAGACAATATAAGCTAAGGGCTAGTGTGGTTATCCCAACTCTAATGTTCCAGGTCGACCTTCAACCCTAACCTGAGCCTGCTCCTACTTTGACTCATTTGGATAAAAGCATCTGATAAATTACATAAATGCAACACCTTGTGCATTATAGTCCATATGTACAAAATGTAATTTTTGAGCACTTCATAAAGAAAAATGCATAACCAAGGGGAGTTTACTTGTTTGAATGTTTGTTTTGCAGCATTGCTGTACCTTGTTATAATATTTCTTGTGACTCTTGTCTCACCAGCCATTCCTGTTAGCTGGTGTACTTTATAGGAGATTGTATACAGCTAGCCCAAACTACAGTTTACTATACAGTAGTTAAATGGAGGTTGTCTGAGCAACTACTCTGTGAAATATGTCTTTATAAACCTCTCGTATTCTCTTGAAATTTGATAAAATAATATAGATTTTATTAATTATTATTAATATGATCTGATATTCAGCCAAAAAGGATCCCCACTAGTTCTCCTATAATTAATTGGGTTTCCTTTATCCTCTTAGTGGCACAGATTTTATTTCCTCACAACCATAAACAATGATGTTCTGCATAAATGTACTGTAGTTTAAACAGCAGCCAGGCTTTTTTTCTCTTGACTTTTTTTGAAAACTCAAATGGAAAAATAAGAATGGTATTGTGTTTTTGTAAGTTCACTCGTCCTTGTTAAGACTCTGGGCATTGTCTGCCCATCAGAAGGCTTTGAAGAACTCACATTTTAAACTGTGAGCTTGCAGAAGCCAAAGCAGTTATTGAGGAAAAGTTTGCCGTTGTTGCTCTGTCGCTCTAACCCAATACGAATCATCTAGTCCTGTTCTCATATCTCATGTCGGGGTTTCTATAGCGCCTACTAAGAAAAATTACACCAATTTTCATTGTTTCCTTTCAATTTGAAAAGAAAAATGTCCTATGTCTATTTTGTGCAGCGCATCCAGACATGGCATCTGTTATCTATGAAGTAATGATGTTGAATATGTGTGTGAACGTATGTGTATTCATATTAGAGAGTGAGTGCTTGTGCACATGTTACACCTCTGTACTGTATGTGCATGTGTTGCAGGAGTTAGTGTGTGTATCTGTCAGATACTGTAAATTACCTCTTCTGTATTATATTGTCATAGGCCTTAGTGTTCTGTTTTTGTCTTAGAGGCCAGTTATGCCTTATCTCTTAAATCTCTTTATTACTGATGTAATTTGATTGTTCATCTTAAAGAGACTGTAAATAGAAACTGCTAGACCAAAATACACACAACACGCATGTGCCTTGACGCATCCAGTAGTATGTGTATTGGTGATTCTTCACTAACTGGACCTACTGTGTAACTCAAAATGACACATTCAAGCCTAAAATGAATGCATTCAATCCTTTGTTCCAACTGTTATTATTTAGCTGTACTATATGCGTTAATGTCTTTCCAACGTAACATTTCCGACCATGTGTATGTATAAAAAGGTTTTCTATATCATACTTTTTGTCTCTCTTTTTAAATAAAGAGAAGTTTTTTTCCCAGTTTAAGTAATTTCAATTCTATGATGTCAACCCAATCTATCTAACAGTACTACTGATTCCTATTATAATATATTTGTTTAATTCTCAAAGTCTCCTTAAAACTCACTTTGTAAATAAAACATCAGTTTGCATACTCTCAAATAAACTTAAAAGCTATAGCCTACTTGTAGAGCCACATCCTCCTGCATCAAATGTCTGCCCTGGCTGACCACATATATTGCCAAAGCTCTTATTTGCAAATTAAATTGTTCTTTTTGTGGAATTAAATGTTCCAAACGTTGAGGCAAAAAGTCATTAAAAAGACAGAGGGGAAGGGTGGCTGTGAGAAACACAAAGAAAATAGTTTAGAGAGAAGGAGAAAATGGGGTGTGGTGGAAATGCTCTAAATCTTCACATCATTGTTTCTTTCACTGACCAGTGGAATGCAGGCCTATGCAGTAATAGTTGCATTTTATCTTATTTTTAAGACAGCGACAGACAGACTGGTAAAATACTTAATATTCAATGCATAACATTTCTCTGCTGCTTCAAGAAACTTACCAAATGTCAGACAGACAGGCTTCTATTGGATGCATTTAGCTACTCAGAAAAAGAGTTAACTAGACAAACACAAGCATTCAGTATTAGTCAGTCTAAACATTCAGGATGTTCACCATGTCATGTCATCATTTAATGTGACTATATGATTTTCTACCACTAGATGCGCACCATCTAAGACATTAATCGGGCCTGAAAAGTTGAAACCCAAAACAGTTCTGTCCCAGCCTGAAATAAACCTGGGCGATGTTAAAGCCAGAACTTTGTTACATCCCTATTTTCACTATTCTTTCCCAGGTCCGTGCCCAAACGCTGTGCATCGCTGTGTGTATTAGATGGCGTAGAGCTCTCGCTTGTGCTGCAGACTCATGTGGAACTAAATGGTATATTGAACAGCTTGCTGGATAGTGATTAAAAGAAAAGACAAACACTGTTTTTGCTAAGATGTTGAGCCAGGAAGTAAGGAAATAACATGCTAGTTGTCATAGTAAAACTATGCACAGATAAACAAAGCACAGAGATGCAGCCTAAATATTATATTGTAGGATAGATTATTAGGCAAGAACAGGAGTCATTCTAACATTTTCAATATAATCATTTATAGGCTAAGCGTATTCACCTTCTAAACAGCATGCATTTTTGCATTTCTCTCTAAATAACAGATCAGCGAGGGGGAAAGGTAGGGCCTACTGGCTGCAACTGGCAACATATCTGAATGAGCTACAGTATGACTCAAGTTTAAACATGCTGCAAATTATATATTTGTATTAAATTGTAAATTCATCCCGAACTCGGCCTGATGAATTTGTAAGAAAAAAAAAAATTTGTAAGAAATAAAGACCAACCCGAAAAAGTAAATTGTCATTCTCTGCTCAGGATCAAATAATCCAATATATCTTTACATAGACAATTGTTGTTTGGTGCTGTATTAAGATTTTATATAAACACCTGTAAATGTATTTTCTATACAGTATACTACATTATGAATATTATTATTATTTATATATACGATAAGCAACTGTATGACCAAGTCTGTGTGACAATTAAACTTAAAAATAAGCATTAATATCAATGCATTTTTGGTGAATAAAGACTCAAAATACTGTAATTTTGTTCACAATCTCACTTGAGAAGCCAAGTAGGATGTTATTGTCCTACAACTACTGTACAACACAGGAAATACATTAATATTAATTTTACCATTAGCAGTTTGTATTTAGGATGTAATATGTTTTATTTAATATCAAGTACTTCTGGTTTAGGTTAGCCAAGTAGAAAACTAGGGTTACTAAAATTTAATCACAGGTTTCCAAATAGCTTTAACAATTTTCAAATTTCTGAGGTGGCAACTCAACTGGCCAATCAAATAAGTCCAGCCAATAGAAAATATTGTTTGCTGGCGTTTGAGCTGACATTGTTTTCACAAAGTAACACAATTCAAACATATTTTAATAATACCTGTACAGTACATGAAAATGGGAAATAATGGAATTAGATACAAAATCCAGTTGGCAATACATAAAGATATTTTAAACACGTATAACAACAAAATTATGTTGCCAGTGTAAATCAGATTATTTATTTTGCAGATAATTTTAAAATAGAGATGATCAACTGGCGTTAAATTCACTAGAAATATTTAGAAAATATTGTGAAATACATTATATTGTCTTCTGGCCCCAAATGTACAGTAATAAGAAATAAAAAAACACTATTTAAAACCAAAAAGATAACAACTGAAAAATAGCCCAATGGCTGTTTTAGCAATGCATTTGAGAGTAGCATGTCAACCTCAACCTTTTTGATTCTTGAAAACAGCACAGTACAACCTAAAAGAAATGAGTTCTTGTCAAATGTCTTCTTGTAAGGTTAGCTGGGGAGACCACACTGTGCTGACTACGTACAAGAGCTGGAAACATTAGCTACCTCCCCAGTATGCTAATGATAGGTTGCTGAGTTGGGTGCATAATTGGCAATGCTCTTGACAAAAAGCTCTCAATGAAAGGGGAGTTGGAGACAATGTGGTTTGTCATGGATGTTCTTCATGTGTAGGCAGGGAATGCATGTCATCCCTAACATTGTTCAATAAGCTCAACATTAAGATCACATGATGTTGTGTATCACTGCAGCTTTTCACAAGCAAGCAAACTTTTAAAATATTCACTTTTGTTGTTCCAATGCCTGAATGAACTGTCAGTTGTAAAAAATAAAATAAAAAAAGCTTAATAAAGTGACAAGGTGTGTGTGTGTGTGTGTGTGTGTGTGTGTGATAGAGGGCTAGAGAGAGAGCGCGAGCATGTGTGGTTTCCTAAAGCACTGTGTTGTCCATAAATCTAAACATAATGCATCTCTGCATGTACAATGCATTGAAATGCGTGTTATTAAAAATCTGCTCTCACCTCCTCCATCAGTCTCAGTGGTTTATGGGAGCCCAGCAGGGACCGACATCAGCGTCCTCTTTGATGGTGACACCATGATTCATGGCTTTCCGAAACCGTTTGTTTTCATTACGCCTTCTCGTCAGTTAGACGTTAGGCCCATCGCGCTGTTGTGCTACGCAAGCAAATTTGAGCCAAAAATGAGAGGAAAGAATGTGAGAGGAGAACTTTCTTTTTGGCGCTGAAAGAAACAAGCACACTTGGTTCGGGTTAAAAGACACATTTAGTCTTAACTAGCGAACACTGCCCACTACAGCTTTTCCACTGTCTTTGGGTTCAAAGGTGGCCAGGGATTAATATTGTGGAAGTCTTGGAAATGTGTAATACGACGAATGGACAATTTTGCTGTTTCTTTTTCTTTTTTCACTTAATTTGACTCTCTCTTTCTCTCCTTTTCAATGCCTCTTTCTCTACTGTACCTCACCCGTAGAGAGTCACATACAGCTACAGAAATACTTTTGAAGCACGTTTAAATTACAGTATTAAATGTCCAAGGTGCAATGTCCAGTTCTGTCAAGAAAACTTAAATTGGCAAGGATAAAGATTAAAGACAAAGTAAAAAAATGTACTGTAGGCCTTCAGCTTGATTTTCTTTATGCGTTGTTATATAAAGAAGAATAGTTATCAAGAGTCAAAATAATTAAAATAACAAGCAAAACGAGCCTGTATTGTGAAGCATTATTACTTTTCTCTAAACAGTGCTAGCATCCTTGAAACATCTGGGTAGCAAATAAACACATGTCAACTGCAAAGAGAAGTCCAAGAGGAATGTTTGTTAAGATGTGGTACTTTACTAGTTAAATGTGAAGGCTAAAAAACGTTAAGGGCTTCCACACCAAGCTACCTCTATCTGACACTTAAAGGAAAACCTTGCTTGAGGCATTAATACAAACAATAACAAACAGTTTATAATCTGTCCATTTCCCCTCCAAATCAAGTAAGAATGTTGTCCTGTCAGGGTCAGTTTAGTTTTAAAAGCTACTTTAGCTCTGACAGGCTAGTGACTTGCAGACATAGTAGACCAGGCTCCTTCCATCCTCCAGACAGAGAAAGCATAGCTTAGTCTCTCATGGGCCAGGTAGTTACATCCGGCTAGTTTAGCATCCATCTCGTCGTTTTGCAGAACCTGGTAGAGAAAGTCTATGTAGCGCGACGCTAACTTCAGGATCTGTATCTTGCTCAGTTTGTCTGAGGGCAGCGTGGGGATGATTTTACGCAGCGATGCAAAGGCGTCGTTCAGCGACTGCGTACGCTGGCGCTCGCGTATGTTAGCGATCACTCGTTGGGCGTGAGGGTCTTCCAGGCCCGTTGCCTCAGAAGGAGAGAGAGGTGAGAGGGATGGGCCCAGAGAAGCTGGGCCATGCTGGGGGCTCTTCTTGAGCCTCTTAGGACCCACTAGGGCCTGGGGGAGGACATCTTCCTCCATCTTGCCCTTATTGTCCTCTGTGGCCTTAATATGGCGGTCCTCTGTCCTCAACACTGTCTGCCGTTTACGTCCAGTGACACCTGGCGTTGCTACGACCACAGGACAGGTGTTGAACGTTTTTCCCGTCTGTTCCTCACCGGAGGCCACCCTTACCTCTGGGTGGGTGTCACTCGAGTGTTCCTCTTCTCTCATAGTGTCTCCTTCTCCCCTCTCAGAACGTCCTCTGTCCTTCACTCCACCTGGGTCCAAATCCTTTGTTCTTACTCTGTGATTTACTCTTCTTCTGTCCCCACTGTCTTCCACACAGTGTAGAAATATTATTTGGATCTAAACTATTTTGTGCAACGTTCCCCAGTTCCTCAATTCCTTTTCCAAGTGTCCACCGTTCTTTGCCTCCAAACATTCCAAGCAAAAATAGAAATGCAGTCAGCACTCAGGCTTAGATATATCTAGTGTTTCTTTATCCAGACACGTTGATAAGCTGCCAGTAATCCATTCCCACTGTCTCTGAGAAGATACGTTCTCTGTTTCCTTGAGCTGACCTGAGCTGCATGTGAGTAAACTGAAAGACATAAAACTGAAACAAAAGTTTTAAAGGGGAAAAACGAGGATGAAACTTGTAGGTTTCCACCCATCTCGTTCCTTGATTGGTTCAGAGGAGCTCCAGGGTCTCGACGCCAGCCCAAGACAACAGGAAACGCACGTGTTCGGTGATTGGCTGGATCAAAGGGACGAGGCGGAGACAAAGGTGTGCGAGCCGACCAACCAAAATGGGCTGTTCTGATGTTTGTTTTTGTCATCGAAGTTGAAGTTTATGGGTTCCAGATTTCCTCCCAAACAAGTTACCAACCCCCTCTCTCTCATTCCAGCTCTCTCTCTCCTCCTGTCCCCGCCCACCCTCTCCTCTCCACAACTCAACACCAGCATCAATTGCGTTTAATTTGAAAAAGCTCAAATAGAGCAGACAAACACAAATACAAATGTTTATTGCTAATTCTTGAAATTTGAGAGAAAGTCCACATCCTGTTGATTCTTTCTTAACAGAGAATACTGACGCAAAACCCTTGTAGAGAATGACAGTGATGAAATGCTATTCTAGTTGAACGATAATAGTTTGTCACACACGAGAACATGGCTAGGGATTCAGAATTTCAACAAGAGCAATAAAAGCATTTACTGCATCTTTAAATCTGTGCAGACATTTGGAAGAAATCCAAATGAGTGCATTGCGTATAGCGTAGCATATTGGCTCGCTCTAAGCGTCATTTACAGGGATTCTGAACAATGCAAATGCATACAGTACACTGTTGCTCAAGGTCAGTGTAACTCTCAGAGATGGTGTGTTACATTTGATTTTACTGCCGTTGGGCTTGGCTGAGTTATTAGAGGACAAACCTGGGGGGAGGAAGGCGCTGGCATTCCAGCAGCCGCTCGGCATCGAGCTCTAATAGCAGAATTAAGGAAAGAATGAATACTCTGGGGTGGATGGAGGCCTGTGGGAGCTGCTGTTACTTTTATCCTTCCAGCTATGTGAAGCCAGCATGTGCATGATCCAACATGGGCTGGGCTGTCCAAGTATACTCAAGGAGCCAGTATTCTTGCCAATAGTCCCATCGGAGAAGAGCCTATTTTTTATATTAACTTTGGAGATTAGATACTCTGCTCTTTTCAACAAGTGAAAATAATAAGATAAGACAAAAGCTAACTTTGGTAAAGATCACCATATCATATTTTGTACAACTAAATCAACCAACACTGCCAACATTAAAAAGCTCTAGGACTGGAAAGATTAACCAAATTAGTCAAATAAAAAAAAAATAAATAAAAAAAAAAAAATAATAATAATAATAATAATAATAATAATAAAAATGATAATGATAACAATAAACATTGTATTGGCTGGTTTTACCCAGAGCCATGGAAATAACAGAGTTACGCCAACGGAAGTTCGAAAATGTCAACGGTCACATGGCTCATGGAGAGGCTAAACTTATGGCAAAATAGTTCCTGGAAGTGCTTGATGGGCAGTTTAAATATATATATACAGTATATAAATATATATATACAGATATATAGCTTAATTTTTTGGTAATTCGTAGTCAATAAATGCACCGATTTACATTTAAAATAAAATGTATAGGGTATTTTTAGTATTTAGGCTATCTTCCGGGAACTATTTTGAGGCTCCACGATCCGCCATTGCTGTGAAAATAAGGTCCATTGGAGTGAACGGAGATGGCGTAACTCTGTTCTTTCCATGTCTCTGGTTTGACCTATTCTCAGAACAATAATACTCTATTCCAATATGTTTTGTAGCACCTGTTGTAGCACCGCTGGGACAACTAGCACCTTCTGTATGATTGATGGCACGTACAGTGTAATGATGTCACATTGTCCCGTCCAAACTTCAACACAGTACACAGATAGAAACGTTTGAAAAATACATGCTGGAATGACACATGTAATTTAGTGCCTTACATAAACCTAAATTACATAGTTAAAATGTTTGCAGTACTGCTTAGCCAAGTTAATGCAACAGTAAAAAGTTAATGACTTGGATTATGATTTCATAGTGATGTTGTTAAAATACAATGTTGCATTTTTATCTAGTCAATTAGTTGTTTAATTTAGTATGCTTTTATCCAAAGCGACTTATGTACAATGTACAAATATTAAAGGTATAATAAGAAATTGTAGGCTATCTCCTTGCAGTCCCCTATCTTACTGTTTTCTGTGCACACTGAAAAAAGAATCCGGTACTTTTACACAGCCCTGGCTTCATAAATAGGCACACAAACAAAGTGGTGCAGACCGCACACAACGATATCCTAGCCTTTGCAATGTTGTTAATGTGTTGAGTGGAGCTTCTGAGGGAGCACTTCATTGGAGGTAGAGATTTTTTGTTTTTATCGAGTTCAAATATCAACAAGCTATCTTCAGAACTACTTACATTGCTTATGTCTGGGTTCATATGACCAAGAGCATTAGACTAGCCTGCGCCCAGAGAGACTTTTGGAGAACAGGCAAGTCTACTTTAATCCCAGTCTCTGGTCTCTGAGATTCCATCCAAATGATTCATATCACGTGTGTGAAATGACAATAGTATGTACAATATGTGTCCACCAATAACTAGACCCAGATCAAAACCGTGCTAACTCTATCTGCATGTCATGTCAAATAAATAAAATCACTGACTGAAACAAAGCCATAAGTTGTATGATTGTAATGTAAATTAAGCCATTTAGTTTCCTATCTTCTTTAAACACTATTAGCTTGTGTGTCCTCTCTGGGGCCAGAGGCACACCTGTGATAGATCACAACTATTTACACATCATCGGCCCCTTGAAAGTGTTCCCTTCTTGCTAAACGTAAATAACTCAGAGCTAGCAGAATGGTGGAAAATGTATATCAGTGGTTGATATAAACACTTATACACACAGGCAGAGCATGGAGGGAGGGGCTGCTGAGCTTACAATGCCCTGTGTTGTGTGGAAAGACCCCCCCGGAGATTCTTTAGGTCTGTAAAGTGGGAGCGAATGACGGGCCCTGTCTGTTTGAACTGCATGCTTAAATGAAGACTTAGCCTAAATATTTCCACCAGGGAATGTTATCACATGTGGAGGTTACACACACACGCACGCACACACTCGCACGCATGCACGCACAAACACACACACACGCACGCACATATTTAATGCATACTTGTAAGAGAATGTGTAGTTAGCTTGAACCCTTTCCTACAGAGACATCTCTCACCTGATGCCATAACAAATAACACATAATGGTACAGTATGTATGTTAGGATTTATCATTCTTGTTTAGTGACAGTGTGATGAGTTGAAACACGTGGGGGATTACTGTAAAGGTCTGTGCTTCCAATTCTATTTTTACAGGTTGTGTTTTGCATATTAAAAGTAAGTGATTGTAAAATAATACGTTTCTTCTTACAGTCGGTCTTACAGTTCTCTGTGCGTGCTGAAAAAAAAAATCTACAAAAAGTTCTACACTAACCTGGCTCTGTAAGTAGGATCACAAAGGGGTGCTGAACGCACATACAGTAACAACAATATTCTAGGCTTTGCAATGTGTTTTTAATGTGTGGGTTGGAGCTTCTGAGAGATCACCCTATGGCGTTTAAGTGAGAGGTATTTTTGTATATCCAAAATGAATTACTATACCTTTAAGGATACTGTATTGGTGCAAGGAAATTAGTTATAGTTCAGTTCAGTTACAGTAAGTATGTGATCAACATGTGATGCTTGAATATTACTGAAAAGCCTTGCTAATTTGCCCAGTAGATAGATCGATAGATAGACAGACAGACAGACAGACAGGTAGACAGATAGATAGATAGATAGATAGATAGATAGATAGATAGATAGATAGATAGATAGATAGATCAAGGCTGATGATTTGGAGCACACCATCACAGGTGTTTAGGGGACTTTGGGGGAAAGCAGCATCAAATCTGAGATAATAATGGTATTATTATTTATTTATTTTATACCTGCAACTGTTTTTTCGTAATACATTCTCTAAACTTAAAGGGACCAATAAAAGTAGAGTAAGCGATTGTGGGCTAATATGCTTTCTGTCAAATACTTTTAGCGATTACCTCCCCATGATCCACTGTCCGTTCTGTGTGCACTTGAAACAACAAGACCGCACCACACAACACTATCCCAGCCTTGGCAATATGTGTCCAATTTTGGGGGTGGAGTTTCTGAGGGAGCACACTATGGCATTGAAGGGAGAGGATATCTGGCTCTTCCTTTTGTTATACACCTACAGTACAGCAGTACAAGCACATCACATCAGCATGAAAATATGGCAGCCCTCAAACTGTTTGACCCCTGACCCTTAAACTAACTGGTTAAGATGTTAGTAGCAGATATAGCAACAGCAACCAGTTCATATTCTATATATTATAATAAAATGAAATAAGATTATTTACCAAAAACATAACATGCCAAAGGGAACATGTGACCTTTCAGGAGGTTAAAAACCCCCACTTTCAGAACCCGTCTAGAACATTGTGCTGTCTCTAGACCTTGCGTGCCACTGTGTCATTGTTTCCGTAACATGGAGGAATGCCTGACAGGAAAAATAAAGATAAGTCATGTACAGAGAAAGGGGAAACTAGCTAAATGTTGTGTGTGTATATTGAGACGGCGAGAGTAAGTCAGTGCCAAACAGAATATATACAGATAAGTAGTACAAAGTAGCATAAGGTAAAAAAAAAAAAAAAAAAGTATTTCTTTACTATAGATCAGATCCAGATGTAAGATAGCGGTCAGCTCTTTGATCTGTTTCACAGTTTCTGATTGATGTGACACATTTCGTACTTAGATTGGTGACTTAATGTTTCACACTTAAAGCATTTCCCTTTTCTCCAAATAATGATTTCACTTTTGTTGGAGGCAAATGTTTTGGGGCGGCTGACCACAGATAGGCACTTGCTGTTGCTATGACTTCAGTCTGGTGTCTGTACAAAAAAATTTATTTTTTTTTTAAAGTAAAATTTTGTTTCATTTTTTTTTTTTTTGCTACTTTCAACTGAAATAAAGTTATATTTCTTTTAAATCCACTCAGCTATCCATTTTGGAAAAAAGGTAACTTTTATTTCAATTGAGAGCTGAAAAGGTAACTTTACAAAGTTAAGTTGAACAACAAACGTGTTTTTCAGACCTTACAGTGCACATCATCACAAAACGTCAGCCCTAAATGTTTGCAGCATCTTATATTGTATCTTATATTGTATCTACAGTATGTTTATGTAATTCTAACTGGTCACACCCATTTCCAGAAAAATAAGCATGACTGCCTCAGTGGTTAAACATAAAACTGTAGATACATCAACGGTTGGTTTAATACAGTAGTTTGTGTTTTTTTCCTACAAAATAATTGATTTATGTTGCAATACTGTTAGTTTTCTTACATTTTGTGAAATTGAAAAACATTATTTTAAATATATAATGTTAAATTTGTAATTATATAATTGGAAGAAGTTATTTTACTGGAGGTACCTTAACCTATGTTTCACAATTGTAATCATAAGAAAAATATAATATATATAATAGTATTTTACCTCCCCCTCGTGGTAGTGGACCGGCATTACCACATGCTTTTGGAATAGGTTGACACATTATATGGCACATAGTTCTTTCTATATGTTTAACTGATTAAAGCACACCCAAGAAACTAATTCAGTGATGTATAAAAGTTTATTACATAATTGAAGTGTATGCAGTTAAATGATGTGTTAGAGCTACCACAAAAAGCTATCATGTTCAACATACAGGTAATTTATTTTGGGTAGAAGAAACATGCCAGTACCTTCTTTTACAAGTGAACAGGCATGTTATGTTCATTTTAAGTAAACTGTTTAACATGAGAACAGTCTAAATTAGTTATCACCTGCCACTTTAGAGGATGTTCTGTATAGAACTTGATATTTTCCACACTGAAATAAATTCTGTACTTCTTTTAAGAGGATTTAGATTGGTAATTTGACCAAGATGTTTGCAACATGCCCCAGTTCCCCTTAATATGACATACTATTTATCTCTGCTAATGTTAGATTAGGACATGGGAACCATTCCATGCATTCAACTGGGGTCTACTACTTAGACTGTTTTAAGCCAAGTAACCATAACAATATGCTTTAAGAAAATATTACCTATTATTTAAATAGAGACTTACTCTGCTTTGGCATCATGAAATGTGAAATGTAAGGCCTTGTTAATTATTTGTATGGTATTTATTGCATCTTTTCATCAAAGCCAGGATTAGCAATGCGAGAAGACATTTTAGTTGTGATAGAGTTATCACTGAAGGCTGCATTATGGTATAATGATTCGTAGCGTGACTTGATCACATGTAGAGATCCAGTAAACTAGTGTGTGAACAGCCATCTCATTGTGAAAGCCTGTTGTTTTGTTAGGAAATTGCCACATCTGTCTCTATGTTAAAACTGTTCCTATATAAAGACTCAATTACAAGACTGGAGTTAAAGCAGGTATCATAAAATAAATAGATTGGAGCATGAAACCAGCCATGCATAAATATATTTTTTTTGTACAGGCTAAATTATTTTTGTTGTTGTTGTGTTGGTAGCCTACTCCAAACAGTCAATTATGTTACATGCCATGCAGAAGGTTAATTGGTTTACGGGTAAAGGTTTAAGATTCTAAAGGAAAATATTGACTCATATTCATATCATTTCAACACCAGGCAAAATGAATGATGTTGAAATACAAGCTCATTTCTTCCAACAATAATCTAACATTAGCTCAGGGTTTTAACAACACCTTTGGTAAAATATGCACTAATAAAGTCACATTTTAGCTCTTGAACCTGATATGCATTTTCAAAAATATGTGTGATGTGTAAATATAAAGTATTTATATGTGTGCTAATATGCTTACTGCATTGCCAAGCAACCAAGAAGGTTCTATATAAAAACATAGGATTGTACTAGTACAGTATTGTACTAAGTGCAAAACAACCCGTTATTGCAATCTTGCATAATAATGTTAAAGAATATTTTGAGAATTGTGTCACTAATAAATACATTAAAATAAACACTTAAAAAATGCCAACCAAATTATGGAGATATTATTAAAGTGTAACACAATTTCTGAGTCTGGGTGGATAAGATGCTATGAAATCATTGCTTTTAAATTGTCACATAAAGGCGATAAAGGGTTGAGCTTGTTCATTTAAGTCCATATTATACTGTCTTCATGTATAAACAAATGTTCATTAGCATCCGTTTAATTGAAAACATTATACATTTTAGCATTATAACTAACAGTCTGTCAGTGTGGCTACTTGGTCCGTGGCATTCAAAACACTGTCAAAAGGAACATTCCCGCTAGGGCAGTGAGTCCACTCAGCCTATTTGAATGCTGGCCAACCCCTTTCTACACAGTCTCCCTCCCCAGTGAAGGATAGAGGGGAGGGGGCGTAGAGTTCAGAGTCTGTGTCTGACTCTCCTTCTGCTATGAAGGGTCGAACCCTGGCGCAGAGCAATGGCCCGGCCGCTGTCCCGGGGTCAGTCCCCGCAGCCCCGCCCCCTGCTGGCCCAGAGAAGAACGACGGCCCGAAGAAGTCCTCCTTGGCCTGGGAGATGCTGAACCCGCTGAAGGAGCGCTCCAGCTCCTCGTGGTCGACGGACGGGATGGAGACGGACGTGTCGCTCTCCGCCGCCGCCGCCACTTCCTGCTGACGACTCCTGTGCCTCCGGTGGCGCCTCCGGCTGTTCGAGCTGCTCTCCCGCTGGCCGGAGGAGGGGGTGCGGTCGTGGAGCGGCGGTGGCGGCGGTGGCAGGCGGAACAGAGTGGGAGACTGCTCGCCGACGCCCCTTATGGGCGACGGGGTGTTGGCCACGCTGCTGTTCCAGGCGGGCTGGCTGAGAGGGTGCTGCAGTTGGTGCTGCCACGAGGTGCAGGGACGCCCGGTGCTGCCCGACGGGGTGCCCGCCGAGCCGGCCGCCGACTGCCCCCCCGGAGGTTCTTTCTTCTCCACTGAGCCCTGTGAGCACGCCACCTCCGCAGACCAGCACGTCTTCACCTCCTTCTCCACCTTCACCTCCTCCTTGACCTCCTCCTTGGCCTCCTCCTTGTCCTCCTCTGGGCTGTGGTAGGGCGGGGCCGGGTAAGGCTCTTTGGAATTGAAGAAGGCCTCCGTCTCAGAGCGGGGGATGCCCATGCGCTGCACATACGCGTGAACCAGGAAGTCCAGTTTCCTGTCCATGCAGTTCACCTACAGCACAGCAGGGAGGTGACATGTAATGCAATGACAGAAGCAACCAGCTGACTCTTTGTCAACAGACACCTGTGGGACAATCTGATTGTTTTACATTAAGATACATTTCATTTAATAATTTAGTTGGCAGCCACATTGAACAGCTAGCGTAATATTTCACATATAATTTGTCAATATAACAAATACCCAATTTCAAAAAGTCCCTTGTACAATCACAGCCATGGTTTTTGAGTTCATATGACTACTTAGACCCCTACATCACACAGCATACAGGTCTACTCTACATAACCAATCATAAAGAAGGTGTACTGTACTGTAAGTTGTCCCACCCTAACACATGCAACCACACCATGACAGAAGAGTCAAGTCAGTCAGATGTCAATCACGTGAGTCCTGAGAAGAGCTCTAATTAGCAAGGGAACATGGAACCAACCGGCTGTTTTGATCACCTCATCTACCTCTACCACCATTTAAAAACACTCTTGACTTCAACGTCATTACACTTGTCAACCCTGATTGGACGGCCAGCAGTGTGGCTGTGAAATGCTAATGTGAACGGGGTTTCCAGACTGTAATCGCCGATAAATGTTTTTAGCTGAGAGCAAACATTGGGCTACTAATCAGCCACATTAACTTAGAGAAGACGGGTGCTTCTTTAACTCCATATACTGTAAAGCAGTACTGTAAAGGGCCGCTGCATGTATGCATGAATAGCTCGTTATAACGACCCACTCATTTGAATCAGCTGTGTTGGAGCAGGAAGACATCTAAAACATGCAGCGGCCCTCTAGGACCAGGGTTTGGTACCATTGCTGTAAAGGGAAATTAAAAAAGCAAGATTCTTACCTGTTTCTCCACCTTCATCAGACGCGCTATCATGCTGGTGTCCTCAGCATCTCCATCAGCTTTAGGACCCTTACCAACGATCTGGTCAACTCTGGCGTTTAAGAGAGGCAATATCTGAGATCACTAATAACATTCCTATCTTCCATGACAGTAGATGATAGGATTCAAAGTATTATATGACAGTATATGATGTCATATGGTATGCTTACAAGATATTTAACAAGAACAAAATGTTTTCCACAAATGAAGGCTTGAAACGTTCCGCCACGACTTCATGACTTCATGAATGTTGCTTTTGGATGTACAGTATGTTGTGACTGCATGCATAATGAAACCATGCACCTTTCTGTACCGAGAAGAGGAAAGTAGAAGAGGACATTTTGTTGGAACCAAAATGCATCACTTCTCATGCTTTCATATATGCAACATGCTTCATTTACATTGCATCCTACTGGGGGAGCTCTCTTTGACCAATAGGAGAGCAGGCAGTCTTGCACAGTGACCCCTGTTGACTGAGGCTACACGATTGAGCTTGTTCACGCACGTTTGGGAAAAAGTGTCACTTCCAGTTTTCAGTTGTACTGACCGTTTATCAAAACAGTAGTGCTTGATACCTAACATTATATTTTCTTGACACATGTTATGTTCTTTCAGGACTTATATGTAATAACGATAAAGGCCCTGTTTTTCTTACTGTGACGACATGTAGTGGTGTTATTTTTAAGTGTTACATAACTTAGTTATAACCAAAATGATTTACGTTTTTGTACACTGTGTAGCTATATACGCGTGTTAACTGGTACTCTATAACAAGACCATCATGTGGCTTCAATTCAAAAGGGGGTTTGTCAGTTTAAATAATGATGTAGCGTCTTACATCTGGGCTTTGACATACGTAACATCATTAAATAGAGGTGCAGTCTAATGACCTAACCTAGGACCTTCAGTAGACTTCTTATGGCGAGGTGTTGATGGGGGAGGTGGCCCCACAATCATATCTATCCTGGCAAGGCACACAGAGACGATATGAGTGCAATGCAAAATGAAGCCACAACATGTGAATCACATAGAGTATGGCAAATACGGCACAATATATTCCACACGCATAAGACAAATAGTGATTCTGCGTTGCTTTGTGAATGAAAGAACAAATACAATTCATTGATGGAATATATTTGTGTTTTGTCGTAACTGATGTATATTTGTGATGGACGAACCCATATTGCAAAAAGTGGGCCTCATTCACAAAACAAAATGTTTGTGTAAAGCTTTTCACTTACGCTTCATGCCACCTAATGCTGACAAATGCATGAATGCAACCGTAGCTTCACAATGATCATGGCCCTGCAGCTTTGTGCTATTGGCTAACCCAATGACATGCTGCAATTCTTCTTCTGTTGACAACACAGTACTAGTTCTGTAGTGCTACTAGTTACAGTAATGTCTTATGACAAACTCATTTAACTGTACTATATGTGCATAAAGGTATCTGTTTTGCCTCAGTGTCACGTGTGTCTCTGCACTGTATTTGTGACAGGTCTGAGTGCATGGCAAACCATGCACAAAGTAGTGCCTGGCTTCTGGTGGATCTGTTTTCATAACCCACCATTAGAATGTTGCTGGAATGGCTATGGCTCTATTAGAGGTTTTTCAATCAAATCTCCTAACTTATTTTTTATGTTTAAATATATACTTTGTGAATGAAGCCCACTGTCACTTGCACAGTTTTTAAATGAGACACAGTATAGCACATTGATATGTAATATACATTATTACAGTACACAGATAAAACAAATATAGTTTGCCACATGTGTGAAACACATAAACATTACAAGACCAAGGAATAGCACCAGCCAATATATAAAGTAGTAGTAAGCTTATTGGTTAAATATTGGTGAGTATATTATTTAAATATGTCATGCTTCCTTGTGCAATGAAAAATATACAGTGTACAGGTACTATGAAAAATAGTGCATATGTCTACTACAGCATCACAAAAGTGTTGGACATATAACCACACAAATAACACACTAGCAGTGAAAGATAATTGATACAAATATATTATACACAGCCTATAAAGCTGTAAAACTGAATTTAGGTTGATTAAACCGCCTGTCACGGTGATACTGGCTGGCGCTACAGTATGCTGCGGATTTGCTGAAATCAGCAAGCATTGGTCCTGCCCTAGCAGGTGGAACAAAACTGACACACTGTAGGAGAGTCAGGTAGTTGTCAATCAAGCAGGGGATTTACACCGCTACACAGTTGTTAGGAGAGGTCTGATGAGCTAACTCAAAACCATATGTACAAGGACTTTAGGTCCTGTGAATGTGAAGCGCTACAATAGTACTGGTAATTAGTAAGGCATATACGTAGAGAATGTGCCCTTGCCTGGACTGCAGGTTCTTAATACGAGACAGCATGTCCAAGTGGCCAGCAGAGTACTGCTCAATCACGTCCATGACATCGTAGGGCCTCAGACTCTCCTTAAATCTCCTCTTTGTCACAAGGAACTTCATGATGCTAAAAGGGAGAACGTTAACTTGCTAATTATACACAGTGACATAACATCTGTGTTATATAACAAATGTAAAGAACTGTGTTAGTAAGGACCTTGATAAAGATTGCAAACCAGATCATTCTTAACACAGTGTGCATTTGTTGACTAATCTTTGACAGGGGTAAAACACAAATTGTAGAAAGGTAAAACACTGGAAAATGTATCTCTTACCAGATTGACCTAATTGTGACCTTCAAGCTTTGTGACAGTTCTGGAGTCATGAATTCACAATGACAACTTTTATCATCACCCATATCTTCTCCAGGAAAGCTCGCTTCTGCAATGTAAACAATAGATGAATTCAGGTGTTAAATCATTTTCATTCGAGCCATCAATGTGGCATCAACAGCAGAAGCAAAACAAAGACTTTGTATAGCTTCAAATGTGCAGAATTCAATAAGCTGTCATGTTGGTTTCAAGCCTGTTAGCATTGTATTGGTGTGAATTGGAGATTGGTTCGTAAAAAGACATGAATATATACAGAATTGAAGGATAGTTCTCACAAGTTGTTTGGAACATTTTAATCAGATTACTATCTTCCTATGTTCAGTCATAGATGTATTCTGTGATTGATAAGATAGCTAGCCAGCAGGCTGATACTGTTCTTGAACTGTGAGGCATACCGCATACAAGCAGGTGTCAAGGTTGAAAGCATTGTCAAACAAAAAGTCAAAAAGAATTAGGTCAAATGAAGTCCCGTCATGCAAGATAAAGCGGTTGCTTTTTGACACTTTGTCTTGTCATTTTGATGTCTTAAAACCACTTGACATGAACCCACTAGCTTTGATTACTTCATATATGCATTTGTTATTATAATAATACAAATAATATATTAACTTATTGAATAACCATATCTTGAAAATGGCCTGAATTGCATGATTATTATATTACATATTTATTATATTACTATTAATCATATTAATTAATATGATGAATAGTAAAACAAAGATACAGAACTCAAAGTAATTGTTCAGAGGGTTCATGTTAAGTGAGCAGAATTGAACAGACCAAACATGCATGTTTCCCAAACTGGTAAATGTGACTTCATGTCTTGGTGATTGCTTTTATTTTTTCCCCATACCGTAGAAGGCAACCAACAAAATATTCCATTCTCTTACTTATTAAACCTTCAATTGCTGCAAAGAGAAAAAGAGGAGAGACATGAATAAAGATCTGTTATGGATCCTAGAATGATTCCCATGGTTGACAGGTCAGATGCAAACGTGCATGGGGGGAAGGTATCTGGGGAAGGTATCTGTGAACACACGCCTCCACATCATGCCTACTGTATTCTGTTTACTGGTAGTTTGTAAGTCAGGGTGCTGTCATTATCTGTTTCCCTGCGCCCTGCTGACTCAGCACTTTGTTACGCATGAGACAGTCTAATTCTTACAATAGTGTGACGCACAATAAAAGCTTCTCTAAGGATGTCTAAACTGTTAAGCATAATTTTTTAGTCCCCGGGTGATGAGGCATCAACTCCTTCCTCGCCGAGCAGAGCCGACGTCACCGAGACCAAACTGCCACGCGCTTGACCTTGAGAGATAGCTGGCTCCACTAGTTTCTCCTGCAAAGCCTGTTGTTTTCTTTCTGTAACTTCCAGTGTGTTAATTTTTAAGAAATAACATAACACCCTCTTCAGCCCTTATAAGATCTAATATATATCTAAAATAAAATATCTAAAATGTTTTCTACATCAATAATGGAGTTTGGTTTACACTGCACGTTTTTTAGCTCATGTATGAAAGAGCTGCTTTCTTTCTTCTCTTAAGTCTTACACTTACCGACAGAATGTGAGTCATTAGGTTGAACACAGACTGAAATGTACATCTAGACACGAGTTGTACAGTAAGATGAAATCAAAGTGACTTGTCTGACCTGGGGAACTCTTCAGTCCAAAGTCTTCATCCACCATTTAAATCAGCACTTATTACATGGCATGAAGCGAAAGAAGAGAAAGAACTGATTGTTCAAATAGTGAAAAGAAAAATAAATAGTGAAAGAGAGAAGTATATTTGTTGATAGTGATAGCCTGGATGATAAATGGATGCAATTTGGGTTGACCGGCAATAAATATGAATATTGACATTGCGGAGAAGCAATCATTCGGGGAAATATTGATCACGTCTGCTTAATCTACAAGGGACACATGAAACATTGTTCTTTTATTTCTCCTTCCTTCGAAAAATTGTCATTACAACTGTGCTTGCAAAATGTATTACAACAATTTAATTAGACGCTTGCCTATATTTAATTAAGTAGCGTATACAATGTCCATCTAAGGTCACATAATTGGCCAGTTGTTTTGTGCTGCTTATACTTATATATTGTGTACAGCTGGCATGGGGTGAAAATATTCTAAGATGCGGTGTCAGTGAAGTAAACACTAAACGTCATGTGTAACACCACAAGTCAATGAATCGGAACACTAAATGGGGACTGGCATATTGTAAGTAAAAGTGTGTTTAAAGGTACACCCCTTGACCGAATTACACTGCAGGTCCTGCAGAACCCAGAATTCCCAGCCCAGCTCAGCAATTATTAAATTTTGTGCACAGAGAATGGTGTAGGCCTAGAATCTGTAGGGGGATGAGTAGTGACGTATAAGGCAAAGCTATGTTTTCGTAAAGGCTGGTGTGAACCGTAAGGGTGGAATCCAGGAGTGTTCCTTTACAAAGTATCTAACTTATTACACCAGCTATGCGGTGGAGGACATTCACTTGTATTAGCAAAACATTCCGCTAGAGCTCTACTACTAAGACAATTAACTACATTATCTCTGATGCTGCAACAGCTCAATTTCTCCATAAGGATTGATCAACACGTAATCCTAATTCTGAAAATCCCTCACCCTCTGAGTTTTGCCGCGAGGCACTTCCCCGAACACGGAAGGTGTGCTTGGGCCCTCGATTCTTCTCGGTGAAGCTCCAGCTCTTGGCGTCCTTACCAGGGCTGGCTTCAACACCATCCTCAGGCCCGGGTGACTGGACCCTGCCCTTGGCACCAGGAGACTTGGATGGACTGGGGAAGACCTTCAAGCTCGCTTTGCGACTGCAGTGGTCCAGGACAGCAAAGTGATCTATTACTATTACGTTTCTAGATCATATTGTTTCATCAAACAGCGTTATATGACTATACAGAATATATATAACTGTATCTACTATGGTCTTCAAATTAAAAGCCACCTCCACAGACATATAACCCATCAAACTGTACAGAAGGTGTTGGCTGTCCCACCCTAACAGATGCAACAACACCTGTGTGGCTGTACAGGGGTGTATTAACCTCATTCCCCAACATGTTTATAAAGGGGCAATGCATTAACACAACTCTTACCTGAGCAGAAAGGGAAAAATTGGCAACATTCTACCGCTGTAGGAGCCATTGTGTATGTGCCAACATAGTTGAACATCAAGTGGATCAGGCAAGCAGCAGGAAGCAACAAGCATGCATGCATATGAAGCACAGTGACACGGCAGGCCTCAAAAGGAAGAGCTGTGATCTCACTCTATGCAAAAAGTATAAGAAAAAACAATCATGCAGAAATAATTGATCATCCTTGGTTCGTACACAGGACCCATTTGTGTGTGTGTGTGTGGGGGGGTGCTCAATAGAGCGCTACTTGTCTGCTGAACAAAACCTTTATGGAGGAGAGAACTGAAAAAAGCAGCAAGCAAGTCAATAACAATAGAGACATTACTGAACAGAAGCCATAAATTAACTGTCACAGGGATTGGGCGAACATTTGAAAGGAAATTTGATTTTGAGTAAAAAAAGTTTAAGGACAATTTAGCAACAGTGTTTATTTCAAGCATCTATACTGAACTTCATTAGTTAATATGAATAACTCAACTATCAAAGTTGTGATGAAAACTTGATTGGTTCATCTTGGGTTTACTTTAAATAAAGAATAAAAGAGGTGGGAACGAAAGGCGACACACAGACTGAAATACTTGCAACACGGCTGTTAGTATCTGTGCAACAACTATACCTAAAGGTTCTCGGGCAGCACCCACATAATTTGTCTTTGTGGGCATTTTCGTTACTGTAGGAGTGAACAATAGAAACACACAGAAGGTAAGATAAAGTGTCTTTGACAAATAAAATACCAGTGAATGTCATACTGTGATGTCAGTAACATTTAGCTATATCTGATCAATACATTCTGATCAGTCCATTCTGATCAATACATTCTGATCAGTCCATTCTGATCAGTCCATTCTGTTCGTGTCACGTTTAATAAAAAATGATACCGGTCAAATCAGATATTGACGGTTTGCAATAGTATCTTGTAAAGTACATTTACACATTATGCATAAAGAATTGATGAGGAACTAATATAGCCTATGTCACAAACTGTTACTGCCCTATGAATAAATTATATTAAGGTTTGGCGGGGGGTGGGAGGGGTGTGTGAAAATAAAATCCAACATCACTTCATTGTTAACATCCCATTACCTCCAGTGATGTTGGCAGCCAGAGTATCACCAACGGTATTAGTGAATACTTGAAGCTAGGTAGGCAGTGAGATACTACTGTGAGGGCAAATTCAGCATGACCGTTCTTGAAGGAGGCACGTCAACACATAAACTTTCAATCTGACAAACAGAGGAGGAGCACGGAACTGCAATAGCGCCAAAACTCGCAATCCTGCGTATTGAATCCTATGGTTAGTAAATTAGGTTTGTGGCCGCAATGGAAGATTTGCAAACGGGCAGTTTAATTTTGTAAGCTTGTGTCATGATGTGTAAGAAACATACTAATGGTCGCAAATATTTTAATAAATGTTAAGCTTAATAATTTGACATACCATGATACAATCTTGCAACATGTAATTACACAATTGCAAATCGTCATACAAACACAAGCCTCAATGCGCGAGCACAACATTTAAAATACAAACTCACATGGTTTTTGGCACTGTTGTCATTCACATACTGTATTATGTTTTATAGGCATGTAGAGTCACCCAAAGAAACATGAAAGTGTTTTGCAGGTTATAGGGTCAGGACCATTTTCCCTGACCAATAAGATATCTCCACCAAAACCATCTTGATTGGTTGGATTGCACATCAATCACGTTAGTAAACAGTACGACCACCCAGCTTGTGAGCTTGTATTTTAAATGCAATTGTCTGGAAATGAGGTATGTGGTTGAAAGTGGCGATTGTGGTTAGTATAATTAATTATATTTGCAACATTTATTAAAGCATTTGCAAACTTTTCATTTCTTACACATGCACATTTTTGAAACTTCAATCGTGAACGAACCTCAATTTACAACTATGACATTCAAAACACAAGTTTAAAGTTTTGGCAATATTGTAATCCCACACAAATACACACCACACACACATGCACGCACACACACACACACACACACACACACACACACACACACACACACTCTCTCTCCTCCAAGAAGAGTGCCTCAGCAGCTGCAGTAAGAGCAGATTGAGGTAAAGCCATAGAGGTGATGAACAGTGTAGTGTCCACAGACCTGGGTGAGGTTTCTGTCTGAGACTCCTTCCTACTGACGTGGCCGCGGGCACAATGACAGAAAAGACACAGTCCATCATGCCATTCATTACATATCGAGGACAACTCTGTACAACTATGGTGTGGACCTTATTTCCACAGTTCCCATCTAGTCATACACTATTTGTCTCTGACCAAAATCAATTCTACAAATTCCGATTACAGTTCAGTGTTTGAGACTTCAGACTACAATTGCACCAGAAGTTATATATTTTCTTTAACACTGGATTTGAAATGTTAAATATCTGAAGATAGGTTAAAGTATACAGAATTCAAATTTATTAATAAGATATGGTTGTATTTTCTTCTAGATTAGAAATATTGCCAGTGATCACTTTTCTTGTGTCAATTATGATACGCATGTACTGTGTACCATAATACACCTAATGCCCATGTATCAAAGACAATGATGCAAGGTAGCTGAGATTATTTGGTGTGGCATGTTGCTGCATAATTGGTCCCATGGTATAATCACTTAGAGGCTAGCGCAAGTTGTGAGAACATGAAGTGACATTTTAATCAGCAAGTAAACATATTATTAAAAGATGATGAGAGGGAGAATACTTCTTTATAAAAAAGTTAAACCAATAGTTTGCAGATTTAGGCTACTCTGTTAAAAGCATATGTAATGCTTATAAGGTTGTACGCCTTTGCTATTCTGCAAAATGAGGTACAGTATGTTATCTTAATCACAAACTTCCTACTTGAGATTATATTTTTATTATCAAATTATTATAAAGTTAATACACAACATTACTATCACATATCAGTTCATGTTTTTAATTAGAATCATTCTTGTGACGTATGATTAACTGAACATTTCATTATTATCACGGTCAGACTGTATTTATACCTGAAAGACTTGCTCTTCAGATTTCTCAGAAGATCCAATTGGTTCAGTGGTGGAATAAGCCTGGAAGAGAAAATGTTCTAATCAGAGATGTGTTCTATCATACTGAAGACATTAGTGTCTGCCTTTGGGTCTGTTCACTCATCTGGTCTGCAAGCCACCCACCAAACACGTTACATTATCATTCCAGACAAGAAAGTATTTCCATATAGATTAGAGAGACAGAGCTCAAGCCATGTGTGATGTAGTAATTTGATATGATAAAGATATTAAAGATCAGTTCTGCCAGTTTGTGCTTTCAGATATTTACTGATTACATTTTTGCTGACCTTACTATATGTGTATCATAGATCTGGAGCAAAATGGCTGCCTGCATAATCTGCCTCTTCATTGCATTTTCAAAGGGTTTCCAGTGTCGCATTCTAGACAGCATGGATAACGTTTGGAAGACGATTAACACAATCACTGAAAGGGGGCAATATTTCTAACTGGTTCCATATATTAGATGGCTGAGTGGATGGAGAACAGAGAATCGCTGTATCATTTTTAAAGGCACGTGTCTGTACCTATACAATGGAACTGACACGGTCTGCTCATAAAACTCCCAGGTGCACAACAGATCAGTACGGGAAAGGTTGGTAGCATAAAACCTCCAGGCAGCCTGTTTATAAACAAGAAAATAAGTTTAGTCAGATTAGTTAGTAAGTTAGTAAGATTGAAACATAAAGGCATCGTGAAGCATTGTGGATGCACGTACCTGGATAAGGCTTGCGGCAGGATTGCGTCTCTTCTCAAAATGCTTCTGCCTGTGCTGCTCTTGTACTTTCAAGGCAAACCCAGAACCCAGAATGCCCTGTGTGAATAAAACAAGATATGCCATATTAATTTATGATGACATGCAGCCCAAAGGTTAGAGAAAATATCTACAGTAGTAACACAGCGTTTTGCTTCGCATACTGAGACTATAGTATGAAAAACAACCTATATCATCTAGGCTACATCTAGGCTACTACACTATGAACCCAGAATTATGCAGGTAAATAAATTGGAGAATACAAGAGCTTGTAGACTTGATGTAAGCTCTTGCAGAAGAACTTGAAGAACCACATTGTGAAGTCATGTGTTTACATGTTCACTTAAAAATTATTCCCACATGTGAGCTAAATTTGAAGTCACCGGTGACAGCCTGTAAAAAAAACACTTGAACGTGTATCTTGACATTTTCACTCATAGAACACATTCACGTAGCGCCTACAGTACCTGTATTCAGAATGTGACGTCACAGAAAGAAAATGCACAAATGTCTGAACTGATATTTACATTAATAAATATGATGATAGCTTTAAGCTCCTGATCCAGCATTTGCTCATATATTCCATAGGGTTCATTGTCGAGTACAACATCTCTGTGAATACAACCTCTGGAATCATCAGTCATTGCAACTTCACAAATGTGCTCTCTCATGAGCACTAACAAATCATGTTGTAGTTCAGCGGCCTTAACACTAAATAAATAAGAGCACTGGAGCAAGTAATGCTGTATCTATAGGGCTAAATAGGTCTAAACAAACATCAACAATGTCATTCCATTTAGTGGAATAATAGCATAACATAATCAGTCGGAAATATGAACCTACCTCAGACAGTACAGTGTAGGTCTACAAGTGTACGCATGTCAGTATAGAGACCACACTGCGTTGTATGGGAGCAGAACCAGACTTACAGCAGGAAGAGCGAAGAAGGCCACTCCAAGCAAACTGAATGTGGCAGCCAGTAGGCGTCCATTCCAAGTCTTGGGGACCTTGTCACCATAGCCAATGGTGGTTAGAGTGATCTAGCAACGACACAATACAAAACAGCTCTATGAAGTTGATGTACTGAATACAGGAGATAGAAGTAAAGATCACAAAACAAGTGTTTCTTACCAGGCCCCACCACAGAGCATCAGCATAGGTCTCAAAGTCATCATTTAAGTCCTTCTCCACAGAGTAGACCAGGAATGAAGCCAGGATTAGGCACAGGAAGCCTATGTACCATGCAGTGATGAGCTCCTGAGAAAAGGGTAATGCAGGGTAATGAAACAACAGCAGAAGAATTCTCGGAGATGACAATATTGGATATATATGTATGTGCACTTGAGGCCAACTGTATCATATCCCATAAGATCACCTTCCTATAAATTCAATTCACTGTGCCTTCCAATGGCTGTCACCCACTCAGGCTGCTTCTAGTTGTCCTCACAATCCGTCCTATATAGGACTCTAAAATGGTATCCATACCATTAGAACATAGAGTGCCTTAACTAAATGGTTTTCAAATGAAAAGTGCAGAAGAATTTCCCTCTATGTCACATGTTAAATATAATTAAATGTGGAGTAAGTGACTGAAAGTTAACAGCTTTTTTTTTGGTCAACTTCAGCAAATATATCCTTACAATCTGCCAACTATCTGTTCTGTGCACTTAGAAAAGTATCTGGTGTTTCTACACTGCAATGGCTCAGCAAATGCAAACACAAACAAAGTGGTGCACACCGCACCACTTTAGAGTATCCTACTGTAGCTATGGCAATGAGTGTTCAATGTTGGGGGCGGAGCTTCTGACAGGTGTTTTTGTTTTGATCAAGCTCAAATATCTTCAAGCTATCTCCACCTCTCCCACATTTCACAAGAAAGCAAATTAAGTTTGTTATCGCTCTCTGTGGTCGATAGTGTTGGGGGTGTGGTACAAGGAATTACCGGTGATTGGGAACAGGTGTGGGAAATTAACTAATCACCTGTCTCCCTACATTAGTAAGCTGGGAGAGACGTGCAAGGCTGAATGCTAAATTCTTCTGACGTGGCGCTGTATGTGTTTGTATGCAATTATACTGATAAAAAACTTGCTCAACCTGAACCTTTACTTCTATGGTACGTTTGGAAGTGGCAAACAGTGGCGAATGTTCGTGGAGAACATGTTTGCTTAAATGTTAGTTTAAACCCTTCGTCCAGTGTCTATGTGTGTTCACCGAGAACTACCTCCTCAGACCGTTTTCTTGTGTTTCCAAACATTCGCAATGAACGAAAAGCAAATGTTCGCTATGTTTCCAAAATCTTAACGCACCTCTGATCTGCCTGAACAAACCTGAATCTTTGTCTCAACTTCAAAAAAAAAAAAAAAGCACTGCCCTGACCCACTGATTTGAATCAGGTGTGTTGGAGCAGGGAGACCTCTAAAACATGCAGCACAGTGGGTCCCCAGGACCAGGGTTGAGAAACGCCAGGACAGCTACAATTCAATAAGTGCTTATTCGGCATCAACCACAATTGTACCAATCAGATGCAAGAAGGGAAATATATGAATTAAGACTTGCAAAAGAATAGAAAAACAAATTCCAATTCTGTTCTTCCCTCAGGTCCGTCACCTTGCTGTGGGCGTAGACCACAGATCCCAGTAGCTTCCATGTGCCGCCACGTCGATCCATACGCAGCATGCGTAGGATCTGGAGGAACCTGAGACTCCTGATGGCGGAGGTGGCAAAGACATTCCCTTGGGAGCCTGCTGCTAGCACCGACACTGAAGCTATTAGCACCATAATGTCTGGCGAGAGGAGAGTTATGACAAGCAACCCATGAACAGGAGATATGGGGACATGATGCAATGAATAAAATATGCTTTATAATGCTGGGTGAATGCAAAATGTACAACTAGCATCATTGAAGCACGGTTTCTATGTAGCAGTATTAAAAATAACACTTAACGTCTTATTGTGGGTTTTCTATTGAAACAATAAACTATATGAACACACAACACAATCAATGAGGTGTTGATTAACAAAATACTTTTTTTTAACCTTTACTTCTATGGCTAACAGAGCCATACTATACCACTGTAGTTTGATTTAGTCTCCTACTCTTGTGAGACTTGTGAGTCACTGTGCTGTGTGTGAGAGGATCAGAGAAGGTGTGAATCAGGTGAGAATTAACTCACCTATGACACAGAAGGGCTTTCTGGCAAACTTAAGGCGCCCTCTCCATCCCCTGTATCTGCAGCAGCATCCAGCAGCCCATATTCTTACTATGTACTCCACTCCAAACACCACGATAGTCACAATTTCCTACAGAATAACCCGCAATACATCACTGCAGCACCACTAACACTGTACTCCTGTTTATTAAAAACCCATTTAAAAAAAAAAGCCATTTAACCGTCCAGTGTCAAACCCTGTCCACACATCCAGGTGTTTAAGCAATTTTAGTCAATAAAACATTGTCTAATGTCTAATGTAACGAAATCATATAGAAAGCATCAGTTGTTCCTCCACAATAGGTGTAAAAAACACCGGACAATTTGACACCCTCAAATGAGGTCTAATGGGCCACAACACCGGTTAGCTAAAACGTCAGATTGCATGGATATACTTACCAGGATGTACAAGGCACTCTCTGAGCTGTTTTTGAACTCTTTGATGGTGGCAAAGACTGACAGTATAAGACAGGAGAAGACCAAAAGGAAGCTGAAAAAGATAGATAGAATGTCAAAACATGTATTGTAGCGTACTAAATACAATAATCAAACAGTTGGCATGGTGTGATGCAGTATGGTATGCTGCCTGACCCCTTGCTAGAAAGGCCATCTGGTTATGAATGTCTAAACTGCATAATGAGGGTTAAGGACACTTGGGGTCAATGCTGCCCTTTGAAAAAGCAAGTCTAAGGTGCATAGTCAGCAATCATAAGCCGTTATAATAAGGATGCAGGCCTACCGTAAATCAGGAAGTTAATATAATAAGGCAAAGTATCAAAGATAGCTTTCCATTGGATTTACAGTACTGTAGAGTCTACAGTACTGGAAATCCAATGATGCATGCTGGTACGATGCCAAATCACTGACAGGCCTTCAGCCTGCCGTTGAACAATGACTCTTCAGATGGGTAATTTGACAATCAGGATTTTCTCTTTGGAGTGAGTACTGCCTGTTGACTCACTGTACTTACCTCATGCTGTCTAATCCACTTTATGGAGAGTAAGATCTCATTGTCTACGTGAGATCAGTAACAGTTTGTTACTTCCCAATCATTGGTCGAAAGCTTCAAAAGGAATGAATTCAGCAAATAAGGAAAAGGTGAATGCCTTGCCAAATAGCTGGAACAGTCATTAGGGATTGAAGAGCGTCTGGTTAAGATGCAATGCAAGGCTAATGGGGAAAGTGGTGAGCTTTACGAGGTGCAGCACATAGAGTAACATGCAGGAAATACTTATATTACCTCACTAGATGAACAATAGGAAACATTACACTTTGAAGCACTAACATTATTCACTAGTGAAGAGATCAGGTTTTTATCTTGTCCAGAATTAGAAATCGATCTCTTATGCACTGGATACTCTATGTGTCTGGGGTTAACACAATACAGTATGTGGTATTTTTCAGAAGGTTCAACACATAAATGCTTAGTATGAATATCAAAACATTTCTACATCTCAGGGACATACAGTACAGTATAAACACAGAGGTGCTGTTAAGTGAAAAGTATCCTTCTCCTAATCTATACATATGCATATATCCAGTTGGGGAAATAGTTGCTAACATTTATATCTTGTTAGATATGTTGTTAGCATGTAATCCACATATGCTGAATCCATCAGAGCGTCTTTGAAGAGTACTATTAAAGACCTAATCTAGTGCTATAACATCAAGTCCAAATATCCAGCATTCGTGTTTTGGCATGTTCATCTTTGAGCTTCATGGCCCCCTTGTTCTTCAGTGAAGGACGCCCACTGTACGTCAACATTAAATGGACCTTTTTATGGCAAAATATTTACTTTGGATTATTTATTGAATATATGACTAAAAAATGCTGCCTTGAATGCACAACACCTCAAAAGCTGAACGGCTTGTTTGAGGTCAACTTTCTGTATGGAGATTGCATACTCTTTCACCAACATACGTTTTGTTCTGCCGGCTCCACAATACACAAACAGTACATTTCAGGATCAAGCTGAGAACATGTGACATTATGACCTCATGTTGTACAGTATAGATGTAGGTTGTCGGGTACCACTACATCACAGCCATGAGCCCTCAATATGGGCCACATATCTTCCAACCATGGGCTGCTGACATTGCCTCGGCTCAGATGAAAAAACTGTTTGTGTGCTTCCTTGGCAACCGAGCGATAGAGTGGCCTCCATTTGGATGTCGTGTCAGCATAAACGATTGTGAAACACCATCTTAAGATGTTCTCTAGCTTTATTTGCATTATGGCGCGATATATATAAAGGTCACACAAAGAAAAATAAACACACACACACACACAGTTTCAAATTACCAAGAAATTCAAAGTGTCAATTGAATTCACCACGAGCTGAACCGCAGAAACCCAGTTAGTGTTTAAATCACCTTCTCTATTTGATTTGCTCCAGAGACACAGACAGCAGCGGCCAAAGGGGACTAAACCGAGCAATTTGAAACGTGACTATTGATCAATCAAGATGAGAAGGCATTTCTTGGAAGCAGAAAAGCCTGCATTTCCCCTACTGCAGCAGATAAAGAGACATTGATTTGCTCTGCTCGGTGGGACATTGCCTATACGGCCCTTTCTAGCTAAATTTAACCTGTGCAAAGTAAAGTAAAGCAACTGGAAATAAAAACATTTTACATCATAGTACTGTGGTGTTCTCTGTATGAGCGTCTCAAGGGAAATTGAACACCATAGCTGGAGCAGTGTAGCCTACTGTAGAGTGAAATCCTTTATGAGCCAACGTGAGAGGGTTATACTCCAGTATGTTATTTTTCTGCTCATTTAAGGGACATACAGACATTTTGTTCCACCGTGTAGTGCCTAGTGCAAACTGACTTAATTTGTTTGACAACAGTTGAGGTAAGAATGGGGGAATATCAGGGAGGGCTGAAGAGCAACAGACACAGAATACTCTCTGATTGGCCTTTACTTACGGTATATGTAAAAACAATTATACATATTACTGACTCACACAAAGTGAACCATACCTGCACAATGAACTGCTTTTCACAATCTATAGTTTGGATTTTAAAAATCATATTATATTAGACATTTGCATTTGTGAATAAATATAACGTATAATGCATATATTTTATAGTGAATCAATTATAATTATGATATAATTATTTATATTGGTAGTTTTAGCAACTGGTTTTACATCTTCAGATAATATCTTCAACCAAGCTTGCTCACTATGTTGAATACCCAACACAACTATTAGGCCTAGTAAATAGTTTGGAGCGTTGATATTTTTTGGATCTCTTGCTTACAGGCCCTTCAATGTGAGAACAAGAACATTAAGTGGTGCATTCTGGAACACAGGCAAAGACATGAATGGCAAACATAATCTAATACATTTTAAATTTAGAGATTTAATTCAATGTAGGCTTATACAGCCTATCACAGTATTCAAAGACACTTCAATGAAAGGTTGAGGTGGCAGCAAACATCTTCTGCTGTGAAAATAACGTATGATTATTTATTTCCCTGCTTCAGTGCCTCTCCTCCATTTCCCCAATGAGCTTCGATTTAGTCAGCGGAGTGCTGCAGGATATAGAACACCCTGACACTGTCCCCAATCTGTCCCTAGGAATATTTCTGGGGATTCTTTCTTAAAAAGTGTGATCTTCTTTATTTTTTGCCTATGATCATTCATGTTTCCTTTATTACAGTGCACTGATCATGAATGGGCACAGCTGTTTTTTGATTGATATGATATTGAGATGAGTGACAAACTTTTTTTATAGCATCTGAATGTCTGACTATTTCAGGTTTCAATTTTGACACTGAAAACAGGTTCATTGAGCCATCATACAGTATACCTAGCTGCTTGTCCAGGTATTCTGGAGAGTTTAGCATATTGGACATTATCTACTGCACTCAGAAAACACATCCAGGTTTACAGGTGAAATTTTGAGTATTTAGTTAAAATAATATATTTATATAATCATACAGTATATGGAAATGCAATTAAATGCTTTAAGTTTTTACAGAATTGCTCTCTACGGATCATTAGAGAAGCAAAAGAAAGACATGTGCACATATGGAGAAAGTGATGCGCTTGAATGCTAATCACTAATATGATAAGGGGTGCCTCAGTATGCAGTGTTTTGAATATATTAAACTAACTTCCTATTGTGCTGATGACAAAAGTTTACAAATAATGTTAGCAGTCAGTTTTGCTGATGAAGTTTATGGTCTGTCACACCCACAAAATGCAACTGAAACCAAACTGGATTCTTGAATGTAGGAAAGGTTTTTGAGGAAGGGTTTCATTTAGTTCACTTAGCGGAGTACATGCCTACTTAGCGCAGCTCTGGATCTGCAGGTAAGAGAACATTGAAGATGCTCTTCTATTTTTGGAGATTCAAATAAATATGTCACCAGAGAGTGAGACAAATGGAGACAACGAGTGTACAGTAAACATAGACACGTCAATCAACGTCAATGTATGTTGGAATTCCAGCATAGCCTACTGTATCATAATATAAAATCGCAAAAATCTAACTAAAATAGTTGCGGATTGCAATTTAACTACCATTTCACTTTCTCCACAAATACAAAACATATGGTATTGTATGAATACATCAAGGTAAAACTTATTACATTTGAAACTGTTTGTCTAGGCATGTAATATTAGTCTACATATACTATCCTAGATTATATGACCACATTCCCTGCCCCCCTCTTCTTTAAGTGCCTTTCATCTCAATGCCAATCTACAAATTGGTTTGGCTTCAATGCGGTGACTTTCCGTTTTAGCATGCCTACATTCTTGCAAGCAGCCAACTAGATGTGTTATGCTTGTTTATTTTTGTTAATAAAGAATGCACATCTAATTCTTACTGTGTTCTGCCATATGAACGCTACACCATGGAGTACCATGATAAACCTGAGTATCATTACTGTAAATATTTAATAATTTAACACATTGATTCCTGTCAGAAAGTTGGAGATTAAATAAAATGATTGGTCATAAATTGCATCTACCAATATTCTAAGACAGTACAACAGTACTACATATATTGGTCATATTAATATGTACATGAGTGTGTGCATGTAAAGGCAATATGCCCTTTAAAAACAATCCAGAATGAAATATTTTTGAAGGACGCAGAAGCTGTTTAAAGGAAACGAATGACATTTAAGACATCCATGAAGCTGTTATTAGGAAGAATCTTCTGTCATGGCCGGCATTTTAAAGATAGCCTATCTCTCGCTAATCTCATTCAACACTGCTTTAACACAAAACAATATACAGAATTCCTGTTTAATCAGAACGAATGAAAGCATCTGCTGTGTCGGCTAGATACATGACAAAGCAGAGGACAATAACACGCCAACGGCTAACGCACCACTGCAACAGCTATAGTTCAATTCCAGACGCTGCATGAGAGCTGACCACAGAGCAAAGGTGCTGAAACTAAACCGTTCATTAGCGTACTGCCGCAAAATCTGGTCATTCGAACAATAGAAATCAATGGTGGGAAAAACCCAATACGATAGGGTAGTAGCCTAAATCCTAAAGGTTGTCTTATATCATCCTAACTTCATCTTTAAAAAAAGTAAAGCGAATGACTGCTGATCGCCTAAGTGGAGACGACATGAAATAGGCATGGTTTGCACTTTGCACAGCTGGCTAGGCATACATCTTGACCTATACAGAAGGAGACCACACGTACTGTAGGAAATAGCGTGAGCCCAAAACGAAATAAGAAAAGAGTATCTTAATAATAATGTCACCGATAAAATGAGTATAGCCTAAAGCCAATTCCACCACCCATTAATGAAGGTTGGAGAATAAACCCAAGGTTGGCACTGAGCCGCAACCGCACTTACACATAAGCGTGGTAGATGAACGCCCATCCACGCGGTCTTTCCAGTGCATTATAGAGAAAATTCTGTAGTTTCCGATAGCTGGCGTTTTTCTTGGACGGTCTTGGTCTTCCGGCCGAGATGCTGGGCCTGGGTCTGCATAGGATGCTGCCCCTCTTGGTGGTCTCAGAACCGGCGATGAGCAGAGCCCCATCCCTGTTAGATTCCGGAGCCCCGGGTTCCAAGCCCACGAACCCGACTTTGTGCTTCTTCTCTCCGGCTTGAGTTGGGTAAACCCCGCCGTTGAGCGCTTTCTGAACCATTCTAAAGTCGAGGCGACTCTGGCGGAGAGTTATTCGTGCCCTCGCCTCGGAGATGCATCACCGGCGGCAAAGGGGTGTGTGCTCTTGAATGCAGCCTATGCCGGGCTCATGCATCCCAAAGCACTTGCAATAAGCACGCTGCACCGAGAAAGCTTTTACTGTACCTCAGCCCTTCCGGCCATATTTAACACAGCACCTATCCTACTTCATATGCATAACCATGCTGTGCCTCAGCAGAAATTAACTGCAACGCATTCAGTTCACCGAGCTCATATCCTAATGAATTACCACTTTAAGTAACCATTTTAATTAACTATCATTAAAACAAAATTTGTAGTGTATAGGCCTACACTGAACACAGTGGGCAGTGCACTACAAAGGCTAAGATATCCATTATGAAATTTAAAAGCTGTAGGCTATATTCTAAATGCCCATCTTATTACCCCACTCCACAATGCAAGTTAGAGAGGAGGCGCAGGAGGATTTATCATGCAGCAATATTCATACTGGACATGTAGCTTTCTAAAGTAGAGACTCCATAACAGTCCAGTGTATTTTATATTAGCAGTCCTCCATGTCATGGGGAATGTATCTATATTTAGAATTAGTTTGGATGAGTTTAGAATGAAATTAATAAAAAACCCTCTGGACCCGCCCTCGGTTGGGGCGGGGCTGTCAGTGGCCCTTGGATCCTGATGGTGCTTGAGGGGGGGGGGGGGGCTCTTGCCGCAAGCCCTTGGCTGGAAGGACCTGGCGTCCTCCTGCCTAGGGGGGC
>JAODLL010070393.1:0-16770 GCA_026546735.1 Forbesichthys agassizii | reverse complement strand
GAGACCAGAATGAGAGGAGGGTCGAGCCACAGTTTGTGTGCCTGTGTGTGTGTGTGCATGTGTGTGTGTCCGTGTGTTTGTGTGTGTGTGCGTGTGTTTGTGTGTGTGTGTGTGTGTGCGTGTGTTTGTGTGTGTGTTTGTGTGTGCCTGTGTGTGTGTGTGTGTTTGTTTGTGTGTGTGTGTGTGCGTGTTTGTGTGTGTGTTTGTGTGTTTGTGTGTGTGTGTGTGTTTGTGTGTGTGTGTGCGTGTGTGTGTGTTTGTGTGTGTGTGTGTTTGTGTGTGTGTGTGTGTTTGTGTGTTTGTGTGTGTTTGACAGAGAAAGAGAAGATGATAGGCGGGACAAAAAGAGGAGGTGCTAGAAAACACATAGAGGAGCTCCTCCTACCGTTCTCTGGGTGCTCCATCTCACCGATGCTCCCGTCGGGTGTGGTCCGTTCGTAATGCTCCTCCGGGAGGGCCAGGGGACCCAAGCGGGGCCCCGAGGACGATTTGGAGCTGGGCGTCTCCGACTCCTCCAGCCCACTGTCATAGTAACTGTGGGAGGGGTCCTGGTCTGCTGCCTGATTGGCTGTAGAGAATGTCACTCTGCGGTGGGGCATCTGGAAGTAAAAAGGATGTCGGAGATAGGTCAGGTTTTCTCACACGCACGCACACACACACAGACTACTAGAGTTTGTGTGTGTTGACACAACATAAATAGCCAGCAGTGTTCTGCCATCTCAGCAAATTGCATCATTGGAAAGTAGAGCAGTTCAGAAACCCAGCAGAGCTTTAGCTAACATACACATGCACATGTATACTCACACACACACACACACACAGTGTCCTCCATTTTATCCCGTCTGTCCTCTGGAGACAAAATGGCCACTGTGATGTCACCAACGTCCTTTACTACCATTGGGTACCATATGTCCCATCGTCACGACAGCAACACATAACTCTCTCTGTGTGTGAGCGAGACGCCATGACGTTGCTCTGGTTGGTGTGCGACCTCCTGCTCCGTGATAACCTGCGCCTCCCGTCTCCTCCTGACCTCCGATAACGCTTAGAGAGCGTCCGTCTGTGTGTGTGTGCGTGTGTGTGTGCGCACACGCGCACGTGTGTGTGTAGGTATGTGTGTGTTTATGTGTGTGTGAATCCATAATGCTGTCAGACAGGCAGTTTGATGTGTGTGTGTGTGTGTGTGTGTGTGTGTGTGTGTGTGTGTGTGTGTGTGTGTGTGTGGAGCTGAGAGAAGGAGGCATACTGGGCTGGCTGTCCGAGCAGACAGATAAGAGGAGCCTCCTTCAGAGGAGGTGCATTGTCCTCCAAAGGCGATTAGAAGCAGGAGAAGAATTGTGACGTGTGTGGGTGTGTGTGTAGGTGCGCGTAGGTGTGCATACGTGTTTCTGTGAAATTGTTTGCGTGTGTGTGTGTGTGTGTGTGTGTGTGTGTGTAATTGAGTGAGTGAGTGAGTGACTGTGAGTGAGCGAGAAAAGGGAGAGAGAGGGGGAGAGATAGAGAGAGAGAGAGAGCTCATTAGCTCTGGGAGAGATAAGTGTCTGTGTGTGGGGCTGTATTGTGCATGCTTATAGAAGTCCTCCTTATCAAGTATGCATGTAGACACACTCTGAAAAGCTCCCTGATACACACACACACACACACACGTTCACACGCATACACACATGCAAACACACACACACATATACACAAGCTTCTTGAAGTGCTGCTGCCAATGTTAATTCTACACAGTTGGGGTGGAAGGGTTGAAAGAGAGATAACATATTTTCTATGCTGTGCTAAAATTAAAGCAGCCATCTATGATTTATTATTTATTTTACCTATTATTATTTTATGTTAGTAACGTCTTACAGTAAGATGGTTACCCAAACTAGGTACAAACAAGGCATACTATATGTCTACTTGTGTTCCTGTGTTAAAGCAATATCCTACTGTCAATCGCAAAGTAGTTCCTCTTAAATAAGGGATTTCATTCCACTAACTCTACATGTAGCATATATTCATGCCAGCGTGAGGTTTTAAGGTTTTAAAATACTTGAAATCCTTTAATGATACTAGCTCTTACACAACACCATGCACTATAAGTTAAAACGTTAGGCTGCATGGTGACACTTGTAGTGGCCAGTTGTAGTGGGACATTTTGTGGTGAAGGAAATTCTCACTCTCGAGCTTAAACGCTATCCCTGCGTTTTGAGTGAACCCCCTCATCAATGTCCAGATGGCCCCTCCAAACATGCAGACACAAAAAGGGAGTGAAATTGCCTTTCCAGAACCATTGCTCCAACCAAACATGACAGAGACAAGTTACTTATGTCCAAGAAATCATCACGAAAAATGTATAATTATGTTACGTTTCTGACATTAATATTAAACGAAAAACAGCATTTTGAATTGCCAGTGGTAGCTTACCATTTATTTGTGTGATAGAATTACATTTAAATTCAGATTGATTTCATGAACAATCTGCTACCTCGTGTGTTCTACTGAAATATATATTATGACTTGTCTGACACTAAACATGTCAGTAATATGCTGGGTTTCAGTCATGTGACAGTTGGACTGCAGGAGACTGTGGTGACTCATTCATCAAACTACTTTTTAATGATAATAATACATGCCACACTCAAAATCCGTTTTCCCATGCATTGACTTCCTCTTAGTGGATTTCCAAATCAAATGGTGGTTTCACATTTTTGTGTCCTATTACAGTTTTTTTCAACCGCTAACACACATTTTCCAGAACTATTCTCCCTTTTTCAAAACATTACACACAAATCCATGAATCGAACACACAAACCGCAGAATGCCTCATATCTCCTGCAGAATGAATGAAACATTACATTCAAAACAACACACACACAGTGTAAAAGTAAATACCTGCATCACCTGACAAACACTATGTCCATAACAGTACACTCCTGGATATACCATGTACACACTGTTGGTCAAAATCTAAAGCACGTCTAGCCTTTGAGCCCTTCCCTGTCTAGGCCCATACAATGTTCTAAATGGCAGTAAATCACACAAGGGGGTGAAACAGGACACACCAAAGAGATGGTGAAACAAAAACTATATTATCCCACACCAAAAAATAAAACACATGACATCTGAAACATCATAGACGTCATAAACATAGAGAAAATGAAAAGAGTTGCCGTGTGGGACAGCTGGTGGGCGTGGTTATGTTTGGAGACAGTGCTACAGTATTGTACATCCCTCCTACTGGCTGGATCTGGCCACAACACTTCATCCACATCACAGGCTATATTCTCCCTAGACAAACATCGGGGCCATGGCGTATCCATCCCTACAATGCAGGGCCAGATCCACGTCACACAGCACCATACTGGCGTCTCCATTTTTATGGTTACATACCTATTTTCGAGTCGAAAGGTACGAAATATCGATGCCACGGTGTAGCGACTCAGGTTTGGCTGGACCCTTTGTCCGGCCCCCCTCATCGTCAACCCGTGGTTTATGACATGGTCAATCAGCGTTGCCCTGATCTCATCAGATATAGCGCTCCTCAAACCTCTTCCTCGCCCTCTACCTCTACCTCTACCTCCTGGTCCTCGTCCTCGTACAGGCCCCCCCACTCTAATGTGGCCTTTGCAGTCTATTTATGGGCCGTTAACGACCCAATGATTGGCTGGTGGTTAATTCTGCAATTAGTGTTTACACCGGTGAGAAGTGTTTGCTAGACACGATGAATGTGTGTTGCATTTTGATTGGTTGTGTTTGGCCATGTCAATCAGGTTGCTCCATGCAGGGACTTGTGTGTTGTGTTCTGCACATTGTGTTTTTTGAATGTCGACTGGGTTAAAGGCGCAGATTCAGCATATAGTGCTGCAGAATTGGTGTGTGCTTTCGCTGATTGTGTGACAGGTTTCACGAATTGTGTGACATATTATGATTTTGTTTGTTAGCGGTTGAAAAAAACTGTAATTACATTTAAATATAATATAGTTTTGGTAGTTTTGGCACAATTAAATACTGAAAGAGTCCATGAGTAATGTGTAAAACATTGCGTCCCTATTCACTAAGATCTTACCGGCAATGTGAAAAATGTTTGCTCACAACCCACTTTATTAATCCTCATAGAAGGCACACCCAAATGCTAAAATAGGTTTTTTAGCAAAAAGTACTTTGTCAATCTTAATTTTTGTTTCATAAGCATAATATTAGTGTAACATAGATATCTGAAAATAAATAGTTTTTTGTATGTAATAAGGCTAGAAAAGCATATTCATTGTGTTAGCAATGCTGGCGCTACACAATGCATTCTGCCACGGAGGTTTCTGTTGAGTGTTACAAAACAGCTGTTTTGGTTTTAGCTGGCAACGGCCATTAACAAAGTCGGTGTCGTGAAACCTTGTGCATGCGTAGTGGAATGTTAAACTGGATAAAAGCTGCTTTTTACGCCTAATTTTGGGGCAAAATCACCAAACGTTTTGATATGTTTTTATCAGATGTGACTCGCGATCGTATATGTGCAAATCTTACGTCCCAATGATAACTGAAAGTGTGGTTATGGCTCTCTCCCTAGTCATGCCATAATAATAATAATAAGAACTTTATATATAAATGCCCGAGCATTGCAAAGATGGCTACCGAGTGGCGAGACTTCCCTATAAGTACTTTGACCTTTACGACCCATGAAGGCACATCGAGAGAGTGCAGTTTGAGAAGAGTTCTATCTAATGTGGCAATGTCAAGCCAAAAACATGCATTAAATATCTGCAGACTGCAGAGTTTTGAGCTCTTCCGTCAGCCTATCATTACAGTTATTACTGTAAAAGCGATGGCACCAAGAGGCACCATCCTCTTAAGCTGGAGGTCAACTGTGAATTAACCCCTTGTTTGGACTACAGGTGTTTGACCGACAACTCAAGGTAGAATATTGAGAATGCATTGGTGGAGATGCATTAGAAGAAAAAGGAATGCCTCTCTCCCTCGCTCTGACCAGTAAGATGACGTTAACCCCACCACCTCTCAATCCACTCCCTCATACATGCACGCAAACATACAATGACCATGGCATTGAAACCAGTAGGTTGCCGTGCCATCTGCCCAAGGTTATGTATACTGTGTGTGTGTGTGTGTGTGTGTGTGTGTGTGTGAGAGAGAGAGAGAGAGAGAGAGAGAGAGACATTTTTTTTCTTTGTGTATATGGATATAAAATACACACACAGCAGACTATGAGAAGCCTTGGTGATTCTTGTCACACTGAAATCATGGCTGACAGGTATGCATGTGTGTGTGTGTAAGCATGTGTGTGTGCGTGTGTGTGTGTGTGAGAGTGTGCACGTGCGTGTGTGTTTAAAGCACTCTGACAGTGACAGAGACACTGACACAGCAAACCAATGAAGTCTGAAGCAAACGACACACACTCCCACACACACACACCATCTCAGAGATAGAGATGGAGTTGAATAAATCAAAACTATTCACCATACTTTCAATTTACTGCCTGACTGGTTAAAACACACACACACACACAAACACACACACGCACAGGGACGCACATGCATACACACACACATGCACGCGCACACACAAGGGCGTGCACACTGACACAAGTCTCCTCTGGGAGAAGGAGGAGGCACTAATGAGGATTTGTCCTGAAACATGCAGTACAGTATATAAACCACAATAATTACAATATTTGCACTGACACCTCCCCTCTCCTCTCCTCCTCTCCTCTGATCTCCTCTCCTCCTCTCCTCCCCTCCCCGCTCCTCATAATGGGTTAACTGGGAGGTGTGGATACGGGTTAACTGGGAGGTTTGCTGAGAGTGAAAATGAGATGATTTACTACTTCTGTGCACTGTGGTACACTGACACACACACACACACACACACACACACACACACACACACACACTCCTCCAGTGTTTTTTCAATTGTAAGTCTCCAGTGGCTTCTCTTCTGAACTCTGTCAGAGAAGCTTGTGTGTGGGTGTGTGTGCGTGTGTGTGTGTGCGTGTGTGAGCGTGTGTGTGTGTGTGCATGCGTGTGCATGTTTAAAAATATCTTAAATGGGGTGTTGGAGAAGGAAGTCACCCCTACTGTCTAGAGACAATAGGGGGAAGAAAACACACACACACACACACACACAGGCTCGTGGAAACGGAAGGTTCGTCTGTCCGTCCGTCCTATCCATAAGTTGCCCCTTTGTTCTTCCCTGCAGGTACATACAGACTCACCTTAAATGGTGATATGTGTGCTTGTGTGTAGACGTCAGGTGACTTTATTGCTCACACAAACACCTGCCTACTGTTTCAGAGCTTATCTGTGTTTGCGCGCGTGTGTGTGTTTGTGCAAGCGTGCCAGTCGTTGAACTGAGAAGGTGGTTTTTCCGTTCCAAAATGTGTTTGTTTATTCATTAATTAATATGCATCAATGTAGACCTAGTAGATCTAAAATGTCTAATCAGACTTGACCGTCATCTTAACCTTCTCGGAGCAAGGTTAGGTTAGAATTATCTATATTTTAAAAACCTCTCATTTTGTATGAATGGTTTTGTATGTCTGTCAATGTTTGTGATATATACCCACAGTAAACACCCACTATGTAAATATAGCCGTTTTCGTGAGAAAATGTTCACAACACAGGAACTGGTCGATTACTAATGCAATTATAAACATAACTACACAAATTTACTAAGAAATTGTTATGTTAAAATTAATTTAACCTGAAGTCCCTACATCGCTGGCCCATTAGCATGGAGATTAGGTGTTATTAATCTGGTTTCAACTGCTGCCCTTCTACTCTAGAACAAACAAAGCTGTCTCATATGCAATGTTAGCCTATGCCTAGTATACACCTGGTTATCTCTGGTAGACCAACCACAGATGTTTGACGCTGAAGGTTCTGGTTGAGCTTGATTTAACTGTACCCATAGGTAGATTTGGTAGATGAGTCATCATCGTCAAATCTCAAAAACAACACTCACAGTGGACAGACAGCAGGGTCACTTGACGCAGATTTAGTCAATCTCCAGAACGCTTGCTGTCTTCGAGCTCAAATCAAAACCAACTCTCTCAGAAGCTCCTCCCCAAACTTTGGAAAATAGCTAAGATAGTAAAATTGACAAAAATTTCACAAACTATACAATTTAAGATCCAATCATTGTCTTATGCTTGTACATACTGTATATGTGTGTGTGTGTGTGTGTGTGTGTGTGTGTGTGTGTGTGTGTGTGTGCGCGTGTGTACGTGTGTGTGCGCTTGTACGCGTGTGTAACAAATTAAAATAAATATCTTTATCATCTGACCATTTATGTTTCAAATGATCATTTATTAGTAATTCGTTATTTGAATAATAGCTGTTGGCTTACGGTTGAATAATGTCTGAATAAAAACAACACTGTGAACTGCGTCACACCATATTAAAAACAATAGATGTTTACATGAATGGGTGTAGGCTAGACTACCAGTAAATAATTGTGCTGTCACCTCAGTCAGCCATGGATAACAACCAAACACAGACAAACAAGAACCTTGTATTTGCATTGCATCGCCATGAGTAACAGCATCACAATGTTGATTGACGGGTGACAAGGAAGTATCAGGAGATGTAACTTCCTGGTCTGATGTGAATGCAGTGTTTCATAGAGAGGTGTGTGTGCGTGTGTGTGTGTTTGTTCTTGTGTGACCGGCTTGTTTATGACAAACACAAAGAGAGGATAAGACACAGGATAGGTGTGTGTATAAGAGTCACATAGTGGTAAATTCCTGGTTCATGGTAGATGGTTTTCCAACTCACTGACCCACACACACACACACACACACACACACACACAAGATGGATGCCACACAGGAAGAGGCTTGGCTCAGAGAGGACTTTGACGCCACCTGGGGCACACACAAGCGCACAGACAGACACGCACACACACACAGTAAGCCAGGAAGGAACCAGGTCTACAATGGATGCACAGCAGGAAGAACAATGTTCCTTCTATAGAATATGTCCGTGTGTGTGTGTGTGTGTGTGTGTGTGTGTGTGCGTGCGTGCGTGTGTGTGTGCGTGCACGTGTGTTCCACGTTTGTTCCCATGACATCATCTGACCAAACAAGGCAGCACACACAAACACACACACCTTCATTTCTTCAATTTTGTTTAATAAACTGAATATATTTACTATCATATTATAATCAATAAAGTATTACTAGCATTACTGGATAATAAGTAATACTTTATAAGGTAAATGTTTATAACAGTCATGCAAAGTGAGTATTTAGATATACATGTACAGTAATCTACAAAACAAATGTGTGTTTTGTGGCAGTGAAATCAACAGCATTCTCATATCAGACTGTCCTGATGTTGAACTCAATATGTTTGGAAATATATCCCACAATAAGATTCTTTCAGAATACAGTAAATATTAGCAGTGGAAACTGATTAGTGTTGACGTGTAGTATACAGTGTGTTTTTGAGAGACAATGGAAGTCAAGGGGAAGTTAATACATAAACGGGTCAAAGTTCACAACGTTTTGGCATACCGCTAGTAGAGCTTTAGTGGAATAGTAAGCGATTGTAAGCTAGTGCACTTTTAGCAAATTCACCAAATGTTTCCGCACAGTCCGTTAACTTACCGTTCTCTGTGTTCCGACCTGGCTCATGGGCCGTAAACCAAACAAACACAAACTCTTAACTAACAGAATAACACAGAATGAGGTGTGAATGTCTGTAGGTGTATGTACTGAATATATGTGGTGCATGCTAACCAAACTAAGACACAACCCAACAACATGTGTGGTGCCAGGAGGGTCACAGAGACAGTGTGCTGCAACACACCTATATAAGTGACATGCGCAGGTGTACTTAGTTAGCCTAATTAGGGCCTACCCAGCCAATAAGGACCAGCGGCCTGCTAGAACAAGGCAGGGCCGTCACATCTGTGTGCTGAAAAAAGTATCTGGTGTTTCTACACAGCCCTGGCTCCATACAAAGAAACACAAACACAGTGGTGCAGGCCGCACACAACAACAAAAGCCTAGACTTTGCAATCCATTTCCAATGCCAATTAGCCAAAGCAGCAAAGTCTCTGGTTCAATACCTTCTCTTTTTAGCTCAATCATTCGTGTCTAATTTAGTCTATAATGACCACGGCACTAACATGGCCAGCCAATCCAGGGGCTTACATGTGAAATAAGCTGATTTCCCCTGAAGGTTCTTCACCAATACCGCAGCGTCTCTGTGCTGCAATACAACTGGTGTAGATTCAACTGAGTAATGCTAACCTTTTCTGTAACCATGGTGACCTCCATGCCAGGGAGACCCATGCTATGTAGAATAATATAGCCACAAAGCAATTATGAATATTGAATGTGCTACGTTGTGTACGGTATGTTGACTAATAGTCGAATAGTGCTTCATTTCTTGCCGTTGTTTTCTCTATATTTTTTTTATTTTTTATTGTTTACTTTTTACTGGTTTGAACTTGGACCTGGGAATTTCCGTGATGGCGTGAACAAAGACAATGAACACACAATTGCATCGTTGAACCTGGGAATATGTATAGAGAATATACGTTGTACACACAAATAGGTAAAGGAAGGCATTCTCTTCAAACTGCCAATCACAGCAGCTGCATACACACACACACACACACACACACACACACACACACACACAGTGCATAAAGACAGACAGGGTCTGTGTGTACACACAACGTCTTGCTCACTAACACAGGTGCAAACAGTGTACCCTGCACCCCCCACGCACACACACACACACGCACACACACACGCACACACACACACACAGACACACACACAGACACAGCATGCGCTTGTCCTGCAATATGTTGACGAGCCTGACCTCTGTCTGTTTGTCATCAAACAAAAGGACGGGAGTATCTGACACGCACACACACGCACGCACACACACACACACACACACACACACACACACCGTGAGCACACGCACACACACCCAATGACATATGGCGCTCAACAACCACTCTCTACTGTTATACAAGCTCGTTAAGCTCCCTTTCTAATGGATCTCTACACACACACACACACACACACATGCACATACACATACACAGTAAAGTGAAATAAAAGCGTTCTGCTGATCTCATATCCAGGCAGCAAGTCATTACGTAGCTCAATAGTATGCTGAAGACTTAAACTGGTTTAGCCACTATGGACCAGTTTAACCACTACAAAAAATGTGACCACCATTTCACTAATCTTGTATACACCCATGTACATACTCTAATCATGCATGCAATCAAAGAGATACTACTGTAGTACCCAAGAAACCAAAGAAATACAAAGGAAATAACACAATATTTTTATTTTTATTTAATTTTTTTATAGCATTTGGGAAAGACTGGAATTTCATGAGAATGTTACACTGTAGTGTTTTGTTATTTTAAATATCACACAAAACAAATAAAAAACCAACATTTGATTACAAATAACTCCCAGAGAGACAGGTTCTATATTTGACTAAATATATATTTTTAAAGGTATACTCCTTTGCATCACAGCACCCCGTCATCCCACCAAACCCCAGATTTACCCGAAGGCTCGTTGAGTTAATGTGAACTATTTTATTTATTGTCGTGTACTTCACTGAATTGATTTGTTGTTATTACATTATTTTGTACATTAACTGCATTGATGTACAGTAACTGTATTACAACTGTAATTGTAACTGTAATTGTAACTTTATTACAGGAACTTTGGTCAGCATTATCTGTTTTGAACAATGTGCTTTATAAATATATGTACTTGACTTGACGTTTTTAAATCATGTGTCTGCATGAGGAGGGACAGAGAAGAGTGCGTGAAGAGGTGTAAAGTAGAGAAGAGTGCGTGCGGTAGAGAAGAGTACATGAGGTGTAGAGAAGAGTGCGTGAGGAGGTGTAGAGAAGAGTGCGTGAGGAGGTGTAGAGAAGAGTGTGTAAGGAGGTGTAGAGAAGAGTGCTTGAGAAGGTGTAGAGAAGAGTGCGTGCGGTAGAGAAGAGTGCGTGAGGAGGTGTAGAGAAGAGTGCGTAAGGAGGTGTAGAGAAGAGTGCGTGAGGAGGTGTAGAGAAGAGTGCGTGAGGAGGTATAGAGAAGAGTGCTTGAGAAGGTGTAGAGAAGAGTGCGTGCGGTAGAGAATGGGCAGAAACAGACACAATGACTTGTCATGCAGGTTCTGACAACACGACGCTGCAGCGTGTACATTTGGAGGTAGAGGCTGATGCAGGAGTGACAGATGGAGGATAAAAGGGTGTTAGCAACACTGATGTCTCCTCTCACCGCATCGCTTCATCTAGTTGTCCTGACCAAGCTCACTCACACACACGCAGGAGCTAGACCTAACTAATTAATTGAAGAGAGACAGAGAGGAAGAGAGAGAGAGAGAGAGAGAGAGAGAGAGAGAGAGGGAGAGAGAGATGAGCGGGTGAGAGATGGGTCTCCATTCATCAAATGACTAATTATTCAGTATACTCTCTCTCTCTCTCTCTCTCTCTCTCTCTACCTATCTCTCTCTCTCTCTCTCTCTGTGCCCTGCAACCAATCTGACGCTTAATTAATCCTGAAGGTCTTTTTGTTCTGCTGAGGTTTCTCACACCACCCCCTGCACCCCACCACCCCTGTCATTGAACTCTATCCATCCATTCTCCAATTCTCATCCATCCACCCCCGTCCACCCACATCCCCCCCCCCCACACACACACACACACAAACACACTTTTCCACCTTTCCCCACCCTGTCAAAGCCTAACAGGAAGAATATATTTAACAGTGCAGCAGCTGTTACACTTGTTTTTTTAGGACACAGCAGGGGGTCAAATCATTTAGCAGCAGTAGGCTGCAGCAAATATACAAGTTGTTTTAACAATACTGGGAACATACCTGAGACACATGAGAGGGATATACAGCAGAGGCGATTGCTTTAAGGGAACAGGGGAAGCTCAACTTCCCCTAAAATTTAATTAAAAAAATTAATATTTTGATGTTTAATAAAGTATATATCATGACAATGTTGTTATTTAATTATTGCTTAGTGTACAGCAGCTGTACTATATCCCTTAGTAAACCCTTTATTAATTTAGCAATACAGATATCTGCGTTCGTTAACAGCGTATCTGATGAGACTAATGGAAGCACAGCATTTTTGTAATGCCCCTGCAGTTTAATCTGAAATGGCTTACAACTGACAAGCGTTCTCTATGTGCTGATATACTCGTAGCACTTTCGTTTGCGATCACGTCTGCGTATAGCTTGCGTAGACTATGCACCTGACCTTAGGGCGCAATAGGTGTCGATAGGGCGACAATATCAATTGTGTAGGCACAATTATAAGTGTAATTACATTGTATAACATTATACAATATAACATACATAACATAACATACACATACATAACACAACATAACATATAATGTGTAACATTGTCAGTCAAAAGTAATATTGATATTGATATATTGATGTGTTTTGGCCATGTCTGTTCAGGACTGGGATGTGACCTAGTCCCTCTCTCTCTCTCTCTCTCTCTCTCTCTCTCTCTCTCTCTCTCTCTCTTGCTCTCCTCCCTCTTGCCTGAGAGGCGGAGATAAACCTATATACACGTGCCCGCCACGTAGGACCAATAGCCCTGATTTATCGGAAGCCATTTGGTACCTGAACGCCTATGAAATCGTAATGAACTTGATTATGCTTTTAATGAAGTGTGAGAGGTTCTCCAGAAATGATTACAGCCATGCTCTCGCACACAGCCAGGGACCACAGACGATAGGAGAGAGAGAGAGAGAGAGAGAGAGAGAGAGAGAGAGAGAGAGAGAGAGAGAGAGAGAGAATATGCAGGAATGAAAGACTGTCAGAAAACAAAATGGAAGACTCTGCCAGGGACTTGGGGGGGGGCACACAGGTTCTCCGTGGTTCTATGGAATAGATTACAGGGGCATTTACTGTGTAGTAGAGGTGACTCGACCCGACCAACCCCAATTCAATTCTACCTCGCGGAGGGATTTTCCTTTTCGAAGCATGCTGACGCGATACATTAGATTCAACAGCCGGCAGACTCATAGGTCATATTTTGCATACATATTAGACAGGTTGGGATGATCCCAAGCCTTACGGGCAAAGTGCCTCCATTTAGATGGGGAAACATTATTGTTCTGTAATTTCACACACAAATCCCCACTTCGCCATGCAGTGCTGGGTTTAAATACCAACCGACGGTGTAAGTGGCTGGTATAAATGGCATCATTTAACGTCTCAGTCACAGTCCAAGCTTTTTTGTTTCTTAGATATCATTTAAACGCACAAAGAACCGGCCCTATATATCGCTGAGAGAAAAGGCTTTTGTGGCGAAGCTTCGCACACATCAAGGTATTATGACAGACGTACAGGGTGAGTGATTTGCACCATGCACATTCACATCCTCCGATCATGACTAGCACGCTAATCCGCCCCGTTACCTTCATGTACACTGTACAAAACACTGAGTAGAGATATTAATGTGAAGTCTGTGCTATTTACACTGCACCCGTTACGGTGATAATTACAGTTGATTTGAATCCAATCTGCTGTGACAGTCGTCTGAGCGGGCTCGCTTTCCCTGTTACCGTCAAACTGCCACAGCGGTCGCAGAGTCTTGTGGTCTCCAAAGGTGTTAATAAACCCCCTGCTGATAATGTGTTGTTCACACCCCCACCACCCGGTCACCCCCCCCTCTCTCTCTGTCTCTCGCTCGCTCAATTATATTTCATGGACGGGGTGCCTAGGCTGGCGATCACTGTCGCTAATTTGTTGTGGCAATATTAATTAATGATTGGCCTGTCACAGCTGTTTATATTGAGACAGATTAGAAGCGGGAAAGATTATACAAAGAAAACAATCTGCAAAAGGGGGCTTCAGCAGCTGACAGGGGTCACCTTCACGTGGCTGAAATCATATTCAATTTGCCGTGTGCCACGGACGGGTAAATTGCTTCACTTGACGAGTCCACATCCAGGCGTGCCCGTCCCCCCGCACGCTAATGCAGTTAGCGTTTAGAGACAGCTAAATCAAATGATAGCGGGCCGATATGAAGAAAGGCAAAAAGAATTGCACCATTTTATTTTAGGCAACACCATACCATTCGGTGTGCAAAATGGGCATTATCAAAAAGTAAATAAAATAAAAACATTATTATATACATATGTAATATAAGATTCATATGAACTAACCACTTTGTTTTCTTAATCACCCTTGAATAACTGTCTTTTTGGATTTTGATAAACTCTGCTTGTTATTCTGCTGTCCTTATTCAAAGGGGGGTTAAGCAAAGGTGGCCAGGTTTACCTGCCTTACTGTAACCTGACTACCGCCCCCGGTGGTGTCTTAGAGTGCCGCTGACCCCCCCGCCCCGTAATATGCTCAAGTGTCTGTCGCGGCTGACATGGCAACATCGCGGAGCATTGCCGCGGCGAGGGCAGATTAAGTGGCCAATCAGGGCTTGAACAGCGAGGTAATCGTTCCACTCGGTAATGCGGGTGTCAGGATTACTCTAGTTCTTCAAAATGGCACGACAGACTTTGGTGGGGTTTCTAAAGAGCAACATCTAGTATAAACATGTGGTTTTTGTTTTTATGGAGTAACAGGATGATGTAAATTCCCTGATTGAAAATAAATAGATTATTGTAAAACTGCTACTGGACTGCTGAAATATTCCTGTGCTGTAGTGATCAAACCTCTGGCTGTAACACCTAGCAATATTATTTACTAATATGTAACATTTGCTTTTCTTTCAATTCTGTCTTTTAGTAGATAAGCTACTTGACTGGGTAAACGGTGTGTATTGACCATGTATGCTTGCCAACTCACGACCCTTATTGAGTTTGTACAGTTTAACGTTAGTAATCATGCTAAATTTTGTTTACGTTAGCCAGTAAGCAACCATTTTTATGTGCATTTAAATTTTGGGAACATCCCTTGACCAAACATCATCCACCATCTGGACATACCACAATACCTCATTAGACTCGTTAGAAAAAGTGAAATTGCATTGTCCTGCAAAAATGAAGAAAAAAAAAACCATTTGACTTTCTCATTGACCTCCATTCATTGAGAGTCATCCGCTGTGTTTTGAAGCCAAGCGCCCATTGGCCATTAGTAGTACTGCACACCTTTATGCTTCACCATTCACCATTATGTAAAGTATTTGGTGAGGATGCAACGTAGCGTTAGCCTGACACACAGGTTGCGCCTGAGGGGAATTCTTGGTGAGAGAAAAATCAAACAGGGAACCTGACCTGGCTGGCTACGCAGAGCTTGGCACAGCCCCATAGCGTTAGCGTTGCTGCCGGGCTGTACAGTTGGCAGCCTCTTCCATGTCTCGTCTCTGGTCTGCTCTGCCCTTGAAACCAGGCCCTGGCAACAGGGGCTCATGTGCATGTAAACATACATGGCGGCAGATGTAGTTGGCGGGTACTAATGAGCTTATATACTCTTCAACACACACACACGTGTGTGCACGCAAACACAAATCTCAGTGTGCGCAAGGGGCTTATATGAGTGCTCGTGAGCATTGCACATGCATTCTGTTGCCCTGTGCAACATCGAGGGGGAGATAAAAGCCATCGTGCAGACAGCACGGCTGACTTTCAAGAAATTTCCACAAGCGAATGTTTTCTGTAACTAAACAGGTGCAACAAATCCTCTTAAAAACTTCTTAGGCACCAAGGCATCCGGGAGAAAAGGGAGAAACCTTCTCCTGGGCAAACACATGGGCAGGTTTGCAGGAGTTCATGCTGTGCACTTTGGCAAGGACACTCTCCCCCAAAAAACTGTTATTTCCTTCAAGTCAAGGAAGGAACATTAACGTGACGAATTTGCAATGTGAGAAATTCTGCATAATGCGGTGTGTCACAATGTAAGCCCTTCGGGAGAATCGAGCCATTATGGACGTTTACGGTTTAATTTTTTGGATTCCTACCGAACGTTTACAGTCATTTTTGTTGGCCCGGGTACCTGGCTGTTAAGCAACTCTAGCAGTGCTCACGCTTCGCCTGCATTCCTTGTTGTACTGAATACTGTTAAATGAAATGTGTGCCTATAGGGTATTAGAGTGAGTTACTAGATGACTGATGTTAGAAAATAACTAATTATGCCAGGGTTTTAATAGGAAACAATTCCATATTATTGTGACTGTATCATCTCAGTTTAGGTGTTGGCTAATGCTAATGCTGAATTTAAGTTTGAAATGTCTGTCTGCATGCGCCGGCTAATCCAGCCACTGTGACTTTAGGCTCACCAATTTCCCCAACTTCCTTCAGAACTAGTTTCCTCGGTCTGATTGCTATTTACATATTCGGGCAAATAAGCATGGTATGCAGCTCGCCGGTTTGTTTGTCGATTTGCTCTTTGCGTTTCTATCTCCCTTTGGGCAACAGATTGAATTAATGTTTGTAGACACTGAGATGCCACACATGAGAAAACAAGAGATTGTGCAAAATTACAAAACTCTCCCAATTATAGCTCTACAAACACGAGACTGAGAAAAAAGTTAATTTTGAGAGCAATGCCGATTTCTTGTGTGTCAGTAGCACAGGCACAATCATTAGCTTAATTTACATGCTACTCTATTTGAATAGATCAAAGAGCAAAAGTAGTTTACCCATAGTTAAGGGCACACACACACACACACACACACACGCACACACGCACAGGTTGCTTTTCAACTAGTGGGTGGGGAAGGGGTGGGGAAGGGGTGGGGAAGGGGTGGGGGGGGGGGGGCTATAAAACAACAAAACAATACCACAGTTGGTCAATAAGCC
>JAODLL010070382.1:0-16772 GCA_026546735.1 Forbesichthys agassizii | reverse complement strand
CAGGCACGTCCAGCTGGGAGGAGGTCTCGGGGAAGACCCAGGACTAGGTGGAGAGATTATATCTCCACACTGGCCTGAGAACGCCTCGGTAACCCCCAGTCAGAGCTTTCCAATGTGTTTCGGGAAAGGGAGGTTTGAGGTCCCCTGCTGAAGCTGCTGCCCCCACGACCCGACTCCGGATAAGCGGTTGACGATGGATGGATGGATAAATATATATACACATACAGTATATATATATATATATATATATATATATATATATACACTGTATGTGCATGTATATATATTTATATATACACTGTATGTGCATATATATATATATATATATATATATATATCCATACACATACATACACACACACACACACACATGTATGTACTGTACAACACAAACTCACACACACATGTATGTACTATACATATACACATCCACATACATACATACATACATACAAACACCCCTTCTGTATATGCTGTATACACACATACACACACATTATGCATGTATTTATACGTGTGTTTAAATGTGAATATAATTGATAATTCTTCCATTTCATTTTTAATGTGGACATATTTGCATTTTATTTTATCTTACAATAAATGTACCATTGCTTAAAAGTCACCACCTCCTTCCTCTGACTAAACTATGCTTGCCGTAAAAAGTGACACCCGTAAAATAAATGTAGGTATACTTCCTTCTTAAGAAAGGTGTTTATGTGCTGAAGCATGAAAGCATATCACCAATTAGCATCAGGTCATCAGATGTTGAGTCAGATTCCAGTGCCACAAACAAAGCCTTGCATTGTGGACAAAAAGCCTGTATCACTTTCATGTACTTTTCTCTCAGACATGATAAGTTACTGAATTGACAATATGATATGGCCCGGCTGAATCACCTTATAAAAGCCTACATGTACAGTACACACTTACACATGCAAAAGTCAAGTTAAGATCACTTTATGTCAATGGGAATGTTATTATTTTATATTTCCTGAAAAAATCACGGCTAAGATAACCCTGCCCAATAACAATAGCTATGAAAGTACACTATTAGCCCTGATATGACCCAGTTTAAGACTTTAATACTTCTTAAAGTCAAAAGGCAGAGCTAAACTTAACTCACCCAAGATTACAATGTGCTGCTGTAAGCACCCAATATTTGTTGACCAAGGACCCTCCACAAAAGTGCTGACCCTTGGTTGTCTGGATTGAGACAATATACTTGATGGAATGCGGGGCTGGTGCGTAGCCCCCAACTATCCGTGGTTGAATTAGTTCTTGACCTGAAATACACAAATAGAAAAATGAAAATGGAGGCTGGATATGTCCCCCCAGCCCCCCTTCTTGGAAGGACATCCATAAGGGTTTTAGCTTATAGTCGGATAGTGATTTAATTACTGCACCACCAAAGTTGTAGAAGTCGGGAGGAAAACACCATAAAGAGTCTGAAATGACACTTTGTAGCACAGATGCTCCTTGCTTTGCAAACCAATAAAAACACATGGGATAACAGTTAGTGATGAGGGTTCACGGAAGGCCATCATTATCTGTAATACACAATGCTGTGACGTGAAGTATCACATTAAAAGCTTATTTTATTGCTCTGTATGTGGCACTGCCTTCCATAGATTATATCCATAGGGTGTATTTTTGTGTTTACATACAATATATTATATAGGTTCAATTTGATTGTAATAAGATGTTTGATTCCTTCATATTACAATCTATCAAACAAATGCATCAAACATACAACAGCGAATGACACAAATGCACAATTGAGCTGAGGGTAGATTCTCCATTACTGTCTCAGATATTGATCAAATGCTATAATTCGTGGTTCATATGAAGAAATGAAAAGGTAACTCTAAAATATTGACAGCCTTAGGGTGTGTGTCATATCAAAGGTACAGGACAGTTTATTATTGGATCTCCTTTTTCAATGTCATGACGTGGCAAAAAATCTTACTTGTCACTAAAATATGCATTTTATGTTTGCTCTAGTCTACATGGTGCACAAAATGCCGAATGAAAAATGTGGTCACATCAGATATTAGGCTTGAACAAATGCGTTTTCCTTTAAACAAGCTTCATATATTTATATATATAATTCTATATTTGCTCATTAAACTTTTGATATCTATAATTAACATGTCATAAAAAGTTAATTAAAATGTTGTATAACTCATTTCAAGCGACTTCTTAAATATTATAACATAATATTTAACAAACAAACTAGTTTTTTGATACAGTACATTCAGATACTGTAGGTCAGCTTTGAAATTTAGCTACCTGCCATGACAAAAAACAAGTACTACTGTATAACAGCTTACAATATTGTCTGATTTAAGTCAGCAGTTGAGTTTAGTTTAAAATTTGATGCCTATTTAGATGTTTATCACAATATATTTTCTCATTTTATCTCTTGCAGGCTTCAATTGTATAAAGGGGTGGGCCACAAATTATTATTGTAATATTGTTGTTAGTGCTGTTTTTGTGCCGTCTAGTTTGTTTTTTCTCCCCACTAAATTAGTATTTTAATCAAAAGCTCTTTATTTTAGGGAATGTGCATGTAATGTATATTATATTTATTATACAGGGTGTTTCAAAATGATGGACCTGATTTGAAATCACTAGATCTTTGGAAACATAAAATGTCTACGACTGAAATTCTTACAACTTGAAAGATAATACTTCAGAACTCTTTTAAACAATTTGTAACTTGTGTAAATGAGTGAACCATATTTCATAGATTATAAAGTGCAGCATTGTTTAATACATTAATAATCTTATCCCTTTTGATATACCTTTGATGTTCGTGATTCAAAATGATAACGATAGTTTTAAGTTGAAACTGCTGTGAGTCAGCAAAAACAGCTCTATTTTTGTTTATTTACCCTGGGAATATCAGATCTAAGAAAATAACTAGTGGCCACATGAGGTATTGCAGAAAAAAAAATCTAGCAAGATTTGTTTTTATGCAGGATCATTTCATAACCCACTATTAGACACACAGTTAGCATCCAAACCATATATATTATACAGTGTATTACCTTTCCACTAGGACCTCATACTCATACCTCAACTTGTAACCTATGTAAGCGCTATGTATAACATTCCACTTCGACCTCACAAGCCTGTAACCTATATAGAAAGTATTAGAATGTATAGAATTATACTTACAGCTTACAGCCAAGAGTTCCAGCAGTATGCATAGCAAAATATAAGTCAGGTCCATGCTTAGACAATAGGGTAGATGTGTCTTCTACAGGATGAGACTTTACCTGAGTGCTACTGTAGTCAAATCTTAATGGGTAGGGATCTCACCGGCACTCAGGTTTCTTATAGTTCCTATTTCTGTTTCCATGGTCACCCTGTCATCCAGGAACAATATATAATTGAAACTTACACAGCACGCCCATTTGCCTCAGATCTCCTGTGCTGTGACTTCCCAAGGCATTACTGTACTTAATCATTGTTTATATAGTACTGTAATTCAGGCTATTGTGGTCCATTTTATGCAACGGGAAAAGTAAAAATATTTCTACTATGATCTACTATGATCAAACTTTAACTTTAAGATGGCCTTCAATAAGTTTTTTTTAATCATATACAGTTGTAATTAGTACTGTACAGCTATACAATAAACTTTATAGTCTCCATGGGGGAATTTATTTTAAGCTCCTGCTCATTGTTGCTAGTTCCAATAGAATAACAAGACAAAGATGTTCCAAGAAACAAGAATAAACGTGAGCATTCAGGCATCCATACATTATATGGTAACGGCAATGTTTTAGGTCCAAAAACAGAGATAACATAATAAATGTGTCACAGTCATACTAATGTGCAAAGAAATTACAAAATACATAAATCCAGTACTTCAAAAATTGAGTTACTATTCAAAGTGTATTTTGTGTAGCCTTGTGAGATCAGGATGGTATCACAAGGTACAGCTGGAACACCTTAATAAAGCCTTTTTCATAAAGGCTGTGCTAATATATTTTGACCAAACTCCCTTACATATGTTTGGCCTACCAACCTTTATCCGAATGTTTAAAATCAGCTAGAGCGCTGGTGGATACCAACGCATACTTTATTAAGATGCTTTCGTCATCTTAAGAAAAAACAGCGGCCGATGATTGGCCCGATTCTGCTCTAATAGTTCGGCAAATTCTTTTGCATTGAGGGGGTTCCAAAATCCAGACTGATACCTTGAAATGAAATTGGTCTCACTAGGTTTCATTTTATGTACTTAATATTTCAATGTATTGCTGTATTGTTGCCACAATACAGAACCTACTGACTCTGAAACAACCTGAATGAACTGATTTGCTTGCAGAATAAATGGCTTGTATAAAATGCTACAAAGCCTATAGAAACAATTGAATCAACATACTGTAAATATTCAGTCATTTTCATAATTTACCCCCCCTCCCAACACTACGCCATACATCATAGGTGTTCTGACCATGGTTCTGACACCGCTCTGGTAGTGTGTGTGTGTGTGTGTGTGTGTGTGTGTGTGTGTGTGTGTGTGTGTGTGTGTGAGTGCATAAGTGCATCAGGCAGACAGTCTGTAGCTACCTCTGACAATTTTAAATAAATGTAACAACCAACCTAATTTAACTAGTTACACACCTCTAACTTTATAACTGCTCAACACCAACACTGACAAGCAAGACCAATACATAAAATAAAAATGTTTAATATAATAAATACAAATATTGTATTAATTCACAACCAACAATGACATTCAAATAATGTAAAGTATTCGTAACATCCACCCAATTTTAAAGTCCAAAAGTCCCAAAGCTTCTGTGGTCAATGCAAAATCTCACAGGTCTCTATTGGTGACAGCTAAATCTCAGTCTGGTCACAACTTGTCACATTTAAAAGACTATTATTCAACTGCTTTACCTTCTTGGCCTGAAGATCAATCCATCTGCATTAAAATGTCTTTCACATGCAGCAGAGCCAGGCAGTTCAGTGTTTAAAAAAAGAGAAAAGGAGAACCTGACCATGTGTATCCCATCCCATCTGAATGTTGGATTTTCCCTGTATGTGCGTTGCCTTAGCAAACGGATCCATGCAGTATAGTCACCCAACGTGGACTCATTATGCAAAAATTCAATGTCAGCTAGACTGTATACTATAGCAATACACACACACAAAAGATTAACTGTGCTCATTTAGTATGACCAGTAATTTCAGATTACCCATCATTATTCCTTGTCCTTGGACAAATGATGTGGAAATGTAAAGTCATGGAGCGGTAGCAAGGTAAGTGATTTGTGTAATACAACTAACCATTATTTATTCAATCACAGGACAAATAGTTAATTAGGCTTCTATGATTAGTTGTAAATCTTTCAGCATAGATATTATTCCTGTAGGTAATTAAATAGAAAAAGTGCACACACCCAACAGATCACAGTTAAATCTTAGGCTGTACCATCTGAAGATCGCAGTGCTCTTCAACCACCTCAGCAGCAGTGGCCCTTGGAGTCGTATTCCTGTGCCTTAGACCTAGAGAAGGTTGACCTTGAAAGATTCTTGTAGGCCACTCTTCTATTTGCATTACTGGCATACTCTGTAGAATCCACATTTAGCAAGGACATTATCTTCAACTATAACGGCTTACACTCTGACTAATTCCACTTCCATCTCCTCATTACCGTGTTTTGAGATGCTTCTTTCTTGGTTACCTCTTCAGCAACATTGTTGTCTTAATCCTGTTCAAGCACACAAAATGCTTTAATGAAGTTTGAGCTATTATCACTTGTGGTTCTGACCATTTTCTGAAAGATGTCAAACTCTTTGCATGCACATCATTCATCACACATGCCAAGGCATCGAACGTATGAGCGGCAGTTGAACCAATGGAATGCCTCTAAAAGTTGCTGGGATCCAGCCAATGCACTGTAAAGTCCATCAATCAGTTGTTGTGGTTAGGTACAGTATGCAGTCTTTCTGGTTGCTTCTTCCACCAGCTACATCACTAGTAAGACTTTATCAATCACATAATGTCTGTAAAAACATATTACTTTATATTACTTATATTACACAGCATTGCCTGACCTTGGCCACCAGACACCCTATTTCATACATTCTCAGGTTGGATTGCACATTTAGGCAGTGATGACGTGTGTGGACAGTAAACACAGCAAAACAACAAACAAATCTTTCTTCATTTAAAAATATTGTGGAACTTCAAATATGGCCGTGGGTGCTCTGTGAGGAATCATAATCGTTATCTGCCGTAGCTATCATTCCCACTGACAAGTTGCAATTGAACTGTTCCAAAAAAATGCAGCCAGCACTGATAGCCTAGTAGTTTACTGTTATTTTAGAAAAGATACGAAAATTCACACTTACTTCAAAGATATTAACAAACAATACAATTCGTTAGATATTGTAATATCGGGAACCGTCATGGAAATGTAGTGAAGTCAACAGTACAACATTTGTCTTTAAATTTTGTTGAGTAAGTACTCAGGTAAATGTAGTTACCAGCTAGTTAAATGTAGTTACTAGCCACCACAATTATATCAGATCCATATCTACCATATCTTTGAATTACATCGGTATCCACGTCGATTTTATTCACGTCAAGTGAGGAGCACTCAGCCTCAGTTTAATTTTGTTGTGAGAATCAGTCTGGAAAGCCTAGGAATCATTTTGAATGTGTCCGAGTAGCAACTGAACTTTCAAATCAGCGTCGTGTTTATAGCTGTACGGGAATGATTTACGTGTGCTGACAGCGAAAACGACCAGATGGTTTATCCAGTCAACTGGCACGTTTTTTTTTAAGTACCTGCATTCACAAACAGTTTCAATATACGGTTCCCCAGATGAACTTGTGACAACAATTAATCTGGCACGTCAGGTTAGAGCACTCATCAGGTCAGGTTAAGTGAGGCCAGTGGTGCTTCACTTGCATTTTAGGGCCATGTGTCATTAAAAATGGAACACGGCTCTGGCAGGTTACATCAGTGCTACCATCCCTCTGCAGACTTCAATTGGCCGGCGGCCCGCTCAGAGCTTGCATCTGGCGTCTGTGAAGCTCCCTCATCCCCTGGGTGACCATGGCCTTTTTCCCCACATGACCCCATCGGCTCTGGTGCTGCCATTATAGCACAGGGCTCCCATCTAACACTATTCACATGCCACTGTCTGAAATGATAAGTCGATGCATACGAGGACCTCGGTGCCCTGACCTTTAGACTGCGCCCAGTCTCAATACACCGACTGCACTGTGGCAGCTTAGGCTGATGAACATGTAAAGCGTGCGTGTATATCCTGGCCTCGTACAGTCTGGTTTCAGGAAGTTTAAAATATTCTGCACACTGATAATGCAGCAAAACAGCAATAGCGTCTGTCAGGAGCGTAGCCTGGTTTGACTTTGCTATTACCTTGCTGTATTTTGGGGGAAGGATTAGAGAATGTACGTGTATGAAGTAAATTGATATCTGGTTATCGTCATAGTAAGGCATACTGTACTGTTATGTGTATTTTCCTTTGTGCAAGGGCAAGCTGACCATTGTAAACACGAATTGGCTGCAATGGCCTATGCACTTTAATTGTGTGTGCGGCGTGTGGGTCAATATTGATTGGTTAAAAACCCCAGTCATGATCTGGATAGCAGACCCGGGTAGAATAACATGCAATGACGCTTTCATTACCTCAGTGTGAAAGGGGTAGCCTATTACATTACACATTGTTCAGAATCCCTACTTGAAAGTACACATATTGACTGCACTTACCTTTTCACTAATAATTGTCTAATACGTATACACTGTACATATACACATACCTACACACAGAAGAGCATAGCAAAGTTATAGTATGTAGTTATTGTTCTGAAGTGGTCAAACTTCTCTAAATATTTTATTATATAGTCACGGTACAGTATTTTATATATATATTTAATATTCCTTGTTGAGCAATGCACAGCCATATTTGTCTGTGGCGTCTTCTCCCTCTGGTGGTCGAGTGGTGCTTACTTACTTAGTAAGAATGCCCAGCTTGTTTATTTTGTTTGCTGACATTCTAGCTGTGAAACACAAGATGGCAGCATACACCACCTCAAAGTATATGTTACTCCTGTCGTTTAAAAGGATAATCAAGGGAAATCAGTCATTTTAGTCTTAGCATGTCATTAAATGATGTAGAGGCTTAATATAAACACATACAAACTATTAAAATCAACTTCCATTTGAATTGCAAAATATTCCCTATATTCATTTCACTTTATGTCTGTCCGGCGATTTTCTGGGTGGAGTTAACTCGAGCGTGGAGACGTCATGCCGCTCCTGGACTATAAAAAGAAAAGTGTCACGATAAACGGCACTTTGCGTTTGAGTCTGGCTGCCTACTGCAGCTTCCGTAGTACATTTTTACTAGTTGAAAGATACGCTGAACTAACCATTGTGACACAATTTGGATTATACATGGATATTTGGAAGTTTCTTCAGGTGCTTCTGTCTTCTGACTCTTCACAAGTACACCATTTTACTGAACCAATCGCAGGGACGTGCGGTGAGATATAAGTCAGGGTAGGCAGGGGAACATGTGCTCCCCCCCCCCCCCCCCAGTTCATGTTCCCCTGCACTCACCTTGAGAAAATAGTCGCCTCTCTGGAGATCAGCGGTGCGCTCCGGTGCTTTTGCCCGGCTTCGAGGCTCTTCTGGCGGGGGCTGGATAGTGTGGTGACACGCTGGCAGGCCCGGCGGACTTGGGAGACCCAGCCTGGCCCCAGGGATCCGTGCCTGGGCCGTGCAGTAGCATGCCAAAGGAACCGGAGAACCGGAAAACCGGCTGTGATGTTCCTATAAATAGGGGACCAGGCCTATTCTGTAGAAAAGAGTCCGGGGAACACGGCTGTCTTAACCACGCCCTCATCAAGCCGATTCTGGGCCATAGAACCAGAGTAGTAAAATGACGCGCTCCCTACCCTGGCACATTATTACGATGCCTGTAACCATTCGCCTACGCATGCGCAGCCCTGCGCCAACCCAATAGAATGAAAGCAGCCAAGGTAGGCATGCCTGCCCTGGGTACGATCCCGTACGATTGGTGCTTTAGTGAGGAGCCGATCAGAGGCGAACAGTCAGAGCCCGCGAACTTTAGAGAACGAGAGTAGTGAGAGCGATTGAGCCAATAGAAATGTTCATCACCTACGTCAGCATCTTAAAAAAAACAAGCGCCAGAGCACAAACTGCAGTAGATTACGAGCATATTAAAACAACTAAGTCAATCAAAATTTTTAAATAAAATGTTTTGAGTAATATAAAGTATATTATGTCTGACAAATTATTAATTCCATCAGAAAAAATATTAATTTGGCATGAAATAAAATGTTGATTTTATTGAAAATCAGTATTATCCCAGGGTAGGCTCTGCCCACCTTGCCTACCCTGACGGCACGTCCCTGGCCAAACGCACCTGCTGAAAGACGGGCCATTGCAGCTAGCTAGAGAGTGAGTTGCACCGCTTAGCAATAGCCTAGAGTTGAAAGGGGGAAGGGGTATGGGAAGACATTACAAACACTTTCATCCCTGAGCCCTTTGCATGTAGCGTTTTTTGTCACAATGTAAACACACTTATTATTTATTTTGTATTATTATTTATTTGGTTGATGTATATTGAATATATCCCTCTGCAATATATTGGGAATATTTCTGCACCTTGTAACCTTTTTCCTATCTCTTTAACAGCTATGGTGTGGAAGCATAAACTGTTTTTGAACCTGATGAGCTGTGCGTTGTCGTATCTCATTGTCTGCTACCAGTATTTGTCATTGCTGTTTGGTTGACGAAATAGTGGGGTTACAACTGGTGCAGTGACCTTGTGACTTTTTGTGATATACCGGTAGGCATCTACACAATCTACAAACGATCCTTCTGCTTGTTGGTTCATCCGATTGTGTGGAAATGGTTGTCTCTAATTTCACAGTGCAGCCTACAATATATTATAATTTCCCATGAAAGTTTATATATATGTTACAATATTGACAACATTAACATTTTTCTAAATCACATTTTACATGCTGAAAAAAACATATCCGTTTTCATCGGTACACTTAGTACGTACATACATCAAATTAAAATGTTAATATTATTTCCTTCCTTCCTTATTAATACCTTTCCCCTCACTCAGCTCCTTGACCCAAGCTGAAGTGGGTGGAGTCAGGCTCAGAGATGGGGTGCAGTTACTACATATTTAGCCTATACATACTTAGATACATTTCATTATAAAAATAAGTTATTATGCTATAATACAAATATGATTAGGTCTTCCTTTGGAGCTAATGTACTGGTCAATTTACAATTGTCATTTACAAAATTGTGTTACCATGTATAGGTCTATGTACCCCTTGTGGAAAATGCTTAAAATGTAGAAATAAACAATTTATTAATAAATAATTAATTAATTGATAATAATATTTGGCCCTCCTACAAAAAAAGAAGAAAACGTCTTAACATCAGTAGGCTAGGCCAGGAGTTCTCAAACTTTTCAGCTCACGACTCCCCAAAATATCAGTGCAAGAGACTCGCAGCCCCCAGAGATGGTAGAAGCCATATTATTATTTGATAGTATGTATTTTAATACAGGCTAGTAGCAGAATACATCAGAGTAATGTATAAACTGTAATACTACTAACAATTATGGCTAAACTATGCCTTTTTAATCATTTTAAAATGTTATTTAATTTCTGAAAATCATCTTGTGACCCCCTCTTATGGGTCTTGCGACCCCCAGCTTGAGAACCACTGGGCTAGGTTATGATTGATTATGGTGTGACACGGCATCGATGCAGAATCTCTATCTCTATATCTATGGCTGAATCACGGTGTATCGTTGAAATTATAGAAATCTCACACTTTGAACCAACCAAATTCAAACTAATTTTCTGCTGGTCGCGTAAACAGCGCAAGGCACTGCCCTCTAATTATAACTTGCAGCAGAGAAAGCATGAAATCGTGAAACTGTCAGAAAACATTAACCACAACATAAGCCAGGCCAATGTCAACATATATGTTGAATCAATCTCAGAATCCATCAATTAGAAGACAATCTACCTCGTGCAGGAAAGGTAAATATTACCTAAGGTATTTCAGGGATTCCGGTGTAGCCATCAGATATACTGTAGCCAACAGATAATAGTTATCTGGACCAAGACTTACTTCCATGCGCCAGTCAATTTCAATCAATTGAGTACAATTAGCAACAAAATCTTTTGGGGAAAAATTTAATCATGCAGCTGTTTATGACAATGTTGACAACTACACAAAACAAATGAAGAACATTTTAAATGTTATAGACTGATCAAGTGAATAAACAGACCATAACATATGCATTTCACCTCATAAAGTTTTTAAACTTTTATTTACTACCATTTACTCATAATTTTGCTCACCCAAAAATGTGGGTGGTCTGATAAAAAATGGGCTAAGTCCCAAGATGTTTATTGCATCTAGATGAAAATACCAGGAAATAAAAGCTGAAACTGATCTGTCATCTCAAATATCATTTGATCTGAAACTCTATTGTCTTCGGTGTATAGCAAAAACAAAGAAATGTGGCTTACTTTTCTACTTTTGGAGGGGACTTGTATATACACACCATTACAACATTTAGGTCACAGGGAGCTATTGCAATATAGAACATCTACTAAATGCAGTTGGTTACTGAAACCATAGCAGACCAGGGGTGGCTTTTGACTGCACACTGTTGGAAATGTAACATTATTAATTTAGTCTTTTACAGAAGGGGTGACATGGATCTACATTAACTTAAAGACAGTGCAATGAGTAGAGCACTTAGTAAATATACTATAGTATAGCCTAAACCACATTGGCATGGCTAAAGCAATTGCATGGCAGTTAGGGGTGGGAGCAAATATCAATACAGCATATTATGTGACTGCTGTGTCCATCCCTTGTGTCTTTAATAAACTGTAGTCACTCAAGATTAATTGAAGTGGTTTTATTTATGGAAACCATGCTCTGTAATTCCAAAATGAGTGTATTTCAGTGACAAAATTATGCACACCGGCAAAGCAGGAAATCACGCTCTGTCCAATTTTCAGAATGCCTCTATTTAATAAACTAAAACAATGTGATCGTATAGTAAAATAACTGCTAATACAAAAAGTTAAACAAATATTTCTCAAAGGAAAGTAGAATTAAACTTTACAGATTATCACTATGTAGTATCACAGTTTCACATGTTAATGTCCCGAACAGTATAAAACATTTAACAAATACAATTATTTTACTGTAATTCCGAAATGCGATACATCACATGGCAATACTAAATCGTTACACGGACGCCAAGTATCGATATTTTATTATACAAATTGCACATGAGAATTGATCTTGTTGTCTAGAATTTTATGACATGTTCATGTCAGTCTGCTTGGCAATCACATTTTGCAGCAATACAATTTATGTGAGATGAACAAACAGAAAGTTTTCCTTTGGGGACATAATTTGAAATTGGAAAAAGTCATAGTTTGCATGTTTAAAATTGCAATAGTAAGGTATTGCGACATAAGTATCATGATAATGTCGTATCATGGGGCTTCTGGTGATTCCCACCCCTAGTAGTTAGATGTTGGACGTAGGATGATGAACCAACCCCTATAATCTCATTTTCAATGGGGTCCTTAAAACCTGGCTTTTACGCCAGTGTTGATGGATGGCAAAAATGCGTAACATTTGAAAAATGGAACTTCCATATCTCCCTAGCTGGGAGAAGGCCTCGGGGAAGACCCAGGACTAGGTGGAGACATTATATCTCCACACTGGCCTGGGAACGCCTCAGGATTCCCCAGTCAGTGCTTGCTTATGTATGTGGCTGGGGAAAGGGAAGTTTGGGATCCCCTGCTGGACCTACTGCCCCCGCGACCCGACTCCGTATAAGCAGATGAAGATGGATGGATGGAACTTCCCTATCATTAGTGGAACTCATAACAGCACATCATCCACCACCTACCTCAAACATGTTGCCACGAGAGCCTAAGTTACTTTCACATTATGGGACCTTAATTTGAAAACATTTTTAATTTTGTCAACGGCGAGAATCTAATTAATTATTTTTTATAATTGTTTGAATTGTGACACGAAGTACACGTTTGTCTATTTAAAAAGATAATTGTTCAAGTCAAGAAAATGGCAGTTTGTTGTAAAACTATGAAGTAATATACATTTTGTGTGTAACTGCTCAGTGAACTAAAGCTTTGACTCGCACAATAGACGTCACCAAAATAATGCTTTCTTTGGCTTGAGGGTTGTGGCCTGAGACCACAATATCACTTACGCGACTTATGGGTTTGTCTTACTAATTACGTATTTTCAGTCTTATACTTCAACAAATGTATGACAAACTGCGACTTTCTTAACTTGAAAATGTTGCTTTTAAGCAGACAAATTTTAAAGGGATCCAAAAATTATTGGATTCGTTCCGTTGAGTACCTTACATATTTTTCCTTGAGGTGTTTTCGCTGTTGGCAAACCTAAACCCGTCCACAACACACACCTAAAACACACGTATATAGCTATCAATACTGCGCTGATTGGTAAGTTCAGTGGCTAATTGAAACATCGAATAGGTCCAGCCTTGGTGTCCATTGGTAAGTCTAAATTATTAACTCAAATTTAAAATCTTCCTTTTATCATTTGACGGCAGTGTGAGCATGGGAACCTGTGCGTTTCTTAGCTAACTTTTCTGCACTATTCCTTGACTGTTGATGGTGACATGGTGTCGCGTGTTGCAACACAATTTTAAGGTTGTTTATTCTTTCTATACTCAGTGGGTCTTTTGAACCCGAACAAGTATGGATCCATTGACGCAAAGGAGCAGTGGCTCTACTCATCCATGAGTTCCTCATGGATAGTGTCAGATTATAAATTATAATGTTATTTTATTTGTTATGCTTTTATTATTGTTATCTTTTCTTTATATGATGTATGTACGTGTACAAGCCACACCCCACTTTTATATCTACGTTACCGTTATTACTCTTCATTTCCTGGCCAATAGAGGGCGATGTATAAAATTATATTAGACACGAGGTGTTAACAGAAGAAGGAAGGCGGAAGAGGTAAAGGCTGCATCCGAATACTCAGTATAGACTACCCTTGGTGAAGTACCTACTGCCCAACCGTTAGTCTAGTACATTCTATGAGTAAGCGAGCTTGTAGTAGGGACACAATTCGGATATACTCAACTGCCATCTTACCTGTCCTTTGACCCGGATGTTTGCTGCGAAAACTCACCTCAATAGCGACATATTAAAAAAAAAACGACTTTATATTTACTCATATTAAATTGTCTTTACTTTGGAGTGATAGTATGATTATGATACTTACATTTGTACATCGCCACACCTTCGCTGCTTGTTCCCGTCATGTTATCTTTTAATGTCATGTTATCTTATTAGTACGCTAGTACGCTAATACGCTTTTGGTACCCTTTCATTTTGAGCTTGATCAGGGCTGTAATTATATGGCGTAATGACATCAAGCCATGGCGAACTTGCTCCAGGAGCCATGCTGTAGTCAAGTATGTCTGAGGAGGGTCTCTTGCTGCACCATGCATTTCAGCACATCACTTGTTTTGCTTTACTGAATACAATTAGAGTAGGACCTGTCCAAGGGCACTTTTCATGGGAGGTATGGGATATCAGGCATGAAATACAGCTGCCTGTTTAGTGTTACTGGATCTGGCACTGGTGCTTTATTGTGGTCTACTTTACACTAAAGGAGTTCCACATGGCCCCGTTAGGATTACCCATGTCGGAGGTGACATCTATCACATGTATCCCTATGGATGCTGCTCTCTGTATTATTTCTAGAAGTATTAGTCTGTGCCGTGCTCCATTTGTGGAATTGCCACTGTTATGATATGCCACTATTTCCTTCCACTGTGTTGTGTTTCCAGCCAATATACACAAGTGTTACTACTCCTGTGTGACCCGGTAAAGTGACATCACCATACAGTTTGCCTGTCAGCATGTGCAACGCCGCACTTTGTGTGATTGCCATTTCATCCAATGTCAACACACACTCACTTTCCAGGTCCGTTAATCCATCTACTTTTAGCTTTAAGAAATTAGAAAATCAAAGACCTCTTAACATGGCTCAAATTTACCACACTGCATTCTTCTTTGCAGGGCTATTATTCCGTTGGCCCAGCAGCAAAGCAGACATTCTATTAACACATTCTTAATTGTGGCATTGCTCCATTTCATCCCTTTTGTGGATAGTATACCTAATGCCTTAATTTGGTATCTTGAAAAAGGTGTTTTCTTTTGTTCCCAATATCCATTTTCTTCTTGAGAGCTAAATTTTCCTTTCTTACTTTTCTTAGTGCCGCTTTCGTTGACTGGGTGCTGGCTGACTGGATTGTGTCAGCTCTTCTTGTGTCTCCTCACTAGCCATGTTCTTTTTATTCACTCTTACTTTCCCTTCTTTTATTCTCATTGTCCCCGCTCTTTCCTTAATCTTTGAAACTGACGTAAGTAAAAGACAGGGCATTGTTCATTATTGTGGATGCACGGTATAACGCTGCACTCACAACGCCAGTGATTTTGTAGCTGGTTGAGGCCAGGTCGCTTTGTAGGCCTCCTCGCTGGTGGGCATGTTAACTCTGTCGCCGGTGGGTGTGTCTGCCCTGTCACTCAAAGAAGTATGCTAATGTGTCTGCCTTGCTACATGCGTGAGCTAAACAAACTCATGAAAAAACTACGTAAACTGTAGAAGAAGCATACATATTCTCCCCCATTTTCGATTGCCAAGAATATGGAGAGGTGACACACATCTCTTTGATTGTTAGTCGCTACACCGTGTCACTGAAAAACGGAATAAAGTTCAAAATTGTCGAACCTCAGATTGAAGAACAACAAATCGGATTCTGTCCTGGTCGTGGAACAACGGACTAGCTCTTTACTCTCGCAAAGATCCTGGAGTGGGCCTGGGAGTATGCTGTTCTGGTCTTCAAGTGTTTTGTGGATCTGGAGAAGGCGCATGCCCGGGTCCCCCGGGAGATACTGTGGGAGGCGCTGCAGGAGTATGAGGTGAGGGGGTCCCTTTTAAGGGCAATCAAATCCCTGTATGCCCAAAGCGTGAGCTGTGTACGGAATCTTGGCAGTAAGTTGAACTCGTTTCAGGTGGGGGTTGGTCTCCGCCAGGGCTGCACTTTATCACCAATCCTGTTTGTGATATTCATGGACAGGTGTAGTCGTGGTCTCCCTGCCTGACTCGAGGGGGAGTTCCCGCCGGCGCCTACCTGGTCATTTGGTCCGTCACTGTCCTTCCGCTGCCAAACCACAGGGAAACGAGAAAGGGTTCGTACGAAAGGGGCGGTACGGACCCTAGACCCGCCCCAATTCACTGGTGAGTTTCAACTCAAAGGGGGGAGAAATGTGAAGAATGTTCACAAGCAAGATGTTGTTGTGGTGGGACGGACGACAGCTGGGGACTTCTGTCACGTACCTGTGACAGTGGAGGGGACGTGGTGCACGGCTTTAGTAGACACTGGGTCCACTGTAACTATTGTGCGGCCAGATATTGTCCCTGAGGGGTTGGCATGGGAACCGACAGCTGTGCAGCTGCGGACTGTTACCGGGGAGACTGCCCCAATGCTGGGGAAAAGGTTGATGTCACTGACTGTGGGGGGTAGGACAGTGAAACATCTGGTGTGGGTGGCTAGGGTCCAGGACCCCTGTATTTTGGGTTTAGATTTTCTCAGGGTCATTGGATGTCAATTAG
>JAODLL010070371.1:0-16773 GCA_026546735.1 Forbesichthys agassizii | reverse complement strand
AAAATGCATATTTATGTCTGCTAAACATTGATCACAGCCTCTACCATGTGACTCAGGATGGTCTAGTGGTCTGGGTGTTTGGTTGTGGGTTCAAACCCCGGTGTTGACCTACCTGTAAGCATCCTTGAGCAAGATGCCTAACCCCCTAACTGCTCCCAGTGGTTGGTCGCACCTTGCATGGCAGCAATCACCATCGGTGTATGAATGTGTGGCAAAATACTGTAAATCACTTTGGATAAAAGCGCTATATAAATGCGCCCATTTACCATTAGCAACTTAATTATTTGGCTAATATCATTGTAACGTTGTCAACCTATTCACTAGCAAAATATTAAATGTAAATCAAATATTAGCCTTTTTGTATCACTCGATATACGGCGATTCAAAGACTTTGCCAATATTATGCAAATAGTGATAACAAAACTAAAGCTTGTATGGAGGAATATATATATATATATATATATATATATCTTTTAGCTTCTGAGCAGCAGATAAGACCCCGTTGAAATGTGCTATGAGGAGGTCATGACTACAGGGACAGTTAGATTGGATAACAGAGTGAACAATATCATTTTAAGTTATTTCATGTAAGAAAGAGCAGTATATGACAGTACATAATAAACCAATATGCATTGTTTGTTCAGAAGTGGGTGTACTTAGTAATGGAGTAAATCACCACAATTTTATACTCATGCACAAAAATTATAATGACTATGACAATGACAATCCGGCCTACTGCCTAATCTGAGTTGGTCTCGCAAGATAAGCTTCACACACACGCGCACACACATGCACACCCACACATATATAACCTATTTGTTGAACCATGGTATTAATAAAAACTACAGGATAGTAAGAGCTGAATCATTGCTTCATTTATCAAATTTCTACCACCATGGAAAAAGTGGGCTGGTCTTGGACCTAAAACTCCCGGGCTGAAAAGTGGCCCCACTCCGGCCCTGTTCCAAAGGAAATTTCTCAAATATCAGAGAGAAGTAGAACTACAAAATGCTTTTGAGAGCTACAGTAGCTTAGTCACAATATTATTCCACGGGTCTCAATGCACAATTTTGACAATTCACGTGAATGACAAAATAAAATAGATAAAGAAAAACAGTGTCCTTACATAATAAGGTAAGCCAATAGCCTACATTTTTTTATTTTAAGATAATGTTTTGTTATGACTTCCTATAGTTTTCATTATCTTGCTTTAGACATTTGTTTAGCGCGCCAGTATTGGTCTCATGTCGATCTGAATCTCATTATCGAACGCTAAACTTTACTGTACCATACAGTAAAGTTAGTTTCCACCTTGGATCCTCAGATACTATCCCCTTGGATGTCCTGTTCTTGTGTGTGTTTTAGTATCTCTTCTTGCTTTTTTGACTTCAGAAAAGCTAAAAAATACAACATTCCCTCTTAAGCTTTGAGGATGTAAAACCATGCGTAGCCTAAAACGCGCACCATTTCAGCCTTTTCCCTAAAAGCTTGACAATTTTCCTGCGCATAACAGAGTTTTACATCGACTGTTCTAGGAAAAGGCATATTTTAGATAGAGAGCAGTTTGCTTTTTTTTATAAATAGGGAGATATATAATGGTGTGGTGTTGATCATTATTCCGTTTTCAGTATTAACCAAAAATTAATTACACAAAATAACTCAAGCATAGTTGTACAGGCTTAAAAGTAGAAACAATTTCCCTCACACTTCTGCCCCCCCCTTTCTAAAACATGTCTCTTGTGCCACTGCACTGACCATAAACACTGCATTTGCTGCACAACACAAATAAACAAAAGAGTCATCAATATGTTGTATTTCTGTAACCATCTGTTTCTACTAATTACACAGGCATTATTTATTGCAGCATAGCCATTTTGTAGACAGCAGCAAGTGGTGAATGACAGACGGTATGACATGCTGCTGTAAAATACTCATCTAGAGAAAGCTTTGCATGGTTGATTCACATACAGCTTTTTCTCAGTGCGTTTGATTTCTCAACTTCGTTTAAAAATTACCCCACTAACCAACACACAAAAAAAAACTAAAAAAAAACTAAAAAGAATATACATACCACCACCGATGTTAAGAGGTGGACCATCCTCATATTTGCATAAACACCATTGAAGACAACCTGAGAGCAAAAAAAGTATTTAGTCAATGAGCGTCTGTCTGTTGCCTCAGCCTATTCCATTCATTAGCACTATGTCACATAAGCGTCTGTGCTTAACGTCTGATACATATACCTGTTTAAGCTAGAGACCCACTATCCGGAAGTCCATTTTTATTAGCTGTTAGAATTGTCAATCACAAGTCTATATCCGTTATCAGTTAGCCAGCGCTGTGTCCCAGACTTTACTAAAGTTAAGGCTGGCTATGGTAGACTAGGGTGGGGATTACTACTAGGGTTGGGTCGATGTCTACCAAACTGGGATCGGACGATATCTACAGTAAACATTGTGATGGACGATGGCATCGTCGGGACGGAAGGGGGGGAGGGGATGGGGGCTGGCTCGTGGACGCGCGCAGCAATATTTTATAAACATTTCCTTAGACTAAATGATTTATATTTCAACCAAAAAAGATAAGTGTGACTACTTAGAAAAAATTGACCATCTATTAAGCTGAAGTAGTAATAAATACATTAGGCTACTATAGTCACACAGTAGGCTTACATATATTTTATGCCCATTCTCCCATACTCACCTGGCGGTGGCGGCAAACCATAGTCGGTAAAAAGTGCCACTTTGCCTATCTGGCAGTAGCATACTTTAGTTTGCTAGTTTGTTTACTTTGAGTATAGCCCATCTAATGAAAGAGGAAAGCCACTCCTGAAGTGGTATGCAGGATTTGTGTTCATATAATGAACAGGTGCATCTGCAGAATAGCCATGGGCAACTGGCCCTACAGAAACAGTTAGCAAACAACCATCATGGTTGGCTACAGAAAAGTGAGTGAGCACGAGAAGTACAATTATTTTGTTTTGTTTTTGTTGTTAGCATTATGTTAGCATATTACATTGATTGCATTGCCATATGTAGGCTAAGAGATAGGTGTGATAGATACATTACGCATATTTTTGACAGCCAGGACATGAGCGTATATCTTCCGATTCTGTATGTTTGCCCCCGTATGTGCACAGCATGTGTGTGTTTGAGATAGAGGGGAAGAGAATGTGATCATGATTATAACAACAATTCAGTGAGCCTTTAATGGAACGCGTATTACTCAGTAAATATTTATAACTTTGTCTGAACACTACGGTGACACTTTTTGACATTAACTTTTTTTTTTTATCACGCCTGATCAACATCGTGATACTGTCAGCCATAAGAGATGGACGATGGCATCATCTATCGACCCAACCCTAGTACTATGTAAAACATGTTTGCTATATATATATATATATATATATATAATGTTTATTAAATGTATCAATCAAAAGCATTGTTATTACATGGTTATGTCTATTAGAAGCAAAACCTGTGTTTCAATTATACTGAATAACACACAAAGCACTGATCTGAAAGGATTGCTTCTACAAAGCCAGCACCATAATCCAAATCCACACAGTGAATACAATTAACAAGTACAAAAGAGAAGGTTGCGGTTAGGAATCTTGTTCAAGGATTCTTAAAATGCCAGTTGGAGATCAAACCCATAATCTCTTGGGTGAGAGTCGACCACCCTAACCTAGACTAGGCTATCCTCCCAGTTTAAATTGTTTACTTACTGCTGCAGAAGGCCCCTTGCCAATGTGCCGTCCTCTGAAAAGAAAAAGACAATGTAGTTTTAAAAAAAAAATCACTTACATCAATATTGGAATACCAACAGGTTACAATAATAATCCAGATCTACTAGGGGTGATATTTACAATGGAATGCATGTCTAGAATCATCCTAATTTTTATCCAAATTAAAGTATACCATCCAGTAAAAACAGCAATGTTTTGAGATACAACTGAGGTCAACAGAGACTGACAGAGCTAATTCATGGCAGCTTCTTGTTCGTGATAATAGTGAAACAAAATTGTTTTCTATTCCCCATCCCAAATTAGTGATGTGGAGTCACACTGAGGTAATCTAAATCATTCTTAACATTGCTTTACTGTAAATACAAATATACCACCACACCACATACATTTCTGCATGTATCTCGCAATTACTATAGAATTCTGCCAAAGACCGTTTAACAGACTTTATTCCAAGCAGAATTGCTTCATAACACCCCCTGCAGGCACTCAAATACACACACAAAAACGTATGCCATGCAGTATTTTTGCACAAGCTATTAGCAATACAATTTGTGTGTGTGTGTGTGTGTGTGTGTGTAATTGGCTACCATGCTGGTCCATTCTTATTTGTAAATGTGTAGCATATTGGGAAATTAGTACAGTATAATCCATGCGCAATGAACTGGACATGCTAATCTAGTGACCGGCTAAGAAGGCTATAAACACGCCCAAATACACACCAGGCAAACAGTACAAGTTCTATCAGTAATCTGTAATACTTAAATGAGGACAATCAATATATTTTGCTTCAATGGCATATTTTAAACACGTATCAGCAACAGCAAAGTCAAGGTTGAAACCCCACAATGCTAACCCCTCGCCTTTTCTCACTCCAAAAACCACCCCGCCCCTTTTTCATCCATGCGCCCACACATTTTATGTCAAATTCTTGACAAACCCATTGCAGCATTGTTGCGGTAAATAGCTACATGTCAGTCATATCAAAACAAAAGCCTTTACTTCAATGCAATTATATTACGATATCACTAGCCACCCGCAAAACGTTTGCTTCGCATTGAACTGAATGAGGCAAGTGCGTTGAATTACACGCACGGACTGTCTAACGGGAATTTTGCTGGATATCTGGCGATTAACTTGCATACAGGAGGCAGTAATAAATAGTAAATCAACACAAGCGGCAGAGCAAGTAACGTGAATAGCAAATGCTTACAATATATTTGAATCTACCACATGGGTTAACATCGTGATTAACATACATACTAGGTAGTAAAAATGTGCTTCATTAAGGTCAAGTCGAAATTACAGTATTATCTGATCATAAAGGCCTACGGTACTTAACTGCTTCAATACGTTACGTTAGATGACCAACACGTCGCAAGGCCCAAATATGTTCACATGCACACGCGAGACTGATTTTGTAACACATTATATTGTTTTTTTTTCTCGCTTTAGGTAATAAATGAAAATATAATGTAGACACTGTCATCAATGCTACATATTTAAATTTCGTGCGATATATTTTTCACCGACCTGCCCAAATTCTGTCGTCCCCCGCCGCTTCCCCCAGCACCAGAGGCGGTGGCAGGACCAGTGCTGCCACCGCCGGGCTTGCGATTACCACCGGCCTTCATTGACATGATGATCCCATAAACGACTATGTTTGCAGGGTGTTCTGATGTTTTAAAATGGTCAGCTAATCGCTGCAGTTAAGTGATGATGATACTGTGTTCACCTGCGTGACAGTTAGCAACCCGAGGAAGACTAGCTAGCAGGCTAATGTCAAACTGCCTGTCTGCTTTAGCTTCTAGTGAAGATGCTATGCTAACAAGATAGCTAGCTAACGTTTGCTAGCTAAATTAGCTTTCCGTACGGTACAATGCCTATTAAAACAGAAAAAAATATTATTTAAAAAAAGACAATTGCCGAGAAATGCTTCTTTGAAATAAACGTATGTAGTACACCTCTTGTCAATATGTTATATAATCGTAACGATATTTTTTTATAATCTCAAAATTGGGTTTACAGCTATCTAGGTTCTCTCCGTAGCTAACAGCGAAAAGACCAAAACAGTCTGAAAGAGGACAAAAAACGGCGGAGGGATATATGAAATGTCGAATAGCAGAAATGAAACTAAATTGTCGGTGGACTTAACAGACATACAATATTGGCAATTGTATTAACACTCCCATATTCATTATATCCAAAATATTTATAATGTGACTTTTACATTTAGGAATGACCTGAATCCACAACATGGCACTATTTACAGGAAGTCCAATGAAACCTCAGCGGCTGTATAGTGGCATCCACGTGAGCCGGCTTTAGAAGCGAAAATACGCATGATAGCACCAATGAGTGAATGCTGTTTAGTGTGAAATACACTTTACAAACAGCAAAGCTGTGCATTTCTGGGAGAATATTCCTAAAACGACGTTTCCAGCAGTAAAGCGCATTTGTTTTTCACGTAATAATATTATGCTAATGTGGTAGCAAATGTAGAACAAGTGGTAAGAAATTATTGGTGATTTGTGTTTCATATACACACTAGCAAATGTTCTATTTGTCTCATTTTTATTTAAAATAGTTATTACGGTATTTTCAATAATAATTTAAAATTTTGCCTACACATTTCATAATTAGCACTGTTTAAGAGTTACACACATTGCCCATTTTACCTTACATTCAATCAAACGTATGAATACATTTCTCATGTATTCATTTAGTTACATAAATGCCAACCGAATTCAGGGGTTGAATAGGTTTACTATCTTTGTACTAGTTCCAGTTTGTGTTCGACTAGTCAGACTACAGCTGCGTGTGAATTCTAACTGTGTACACATCACCGATTTCATTATTTTCATCACCATTGCTTGTCAGTCATCTTCTTCATCTATGGACAATTCAGAATCAGCACCATAAATAATATTTACCTACTTGTCAACCGTTTGGCCAGCAAGTGAGAAAAACAAAAAATAATGTTGTTCAAGCACATGGGTAAAAGTGAGTGAGTGAAAACAATACCCCTGATATTTACATAATCTACTAAATGAAGGTAGCCTAGATGTTTGAAGCAGAGTGGACTCCGGTACTATGTGTGGTGTGGAGTGTGTAAACCGCAAACAGAAGTTTATTGCCTTTGCCTCAACCCTGTTATTATCACCGTTCCCTGCTACTGCAAAGAAACAGGATATGAAAACTCAATGTATACGTTTTCAGTGACCTTGTCGAAAAAGTATTTAGCTCTACCAAAACATCGAGATATATAATTGCAAATCAAACTTTCCGACTAAATGTTGTCTGCATCTGACTGTGATATTATGCATTATCCGCATTGACGGGAAAACTAGGACCCGATAAGGCCCCAAACACAGGCCCCCTGAGATGTCTTAATAGCCAAATACAATTAACGAATTAACTAACATGCTTTGTGACAATTAGTTAAATGTTTAATATGTCAGGCGTATATAATATTCCACGCGTGTAAGGCTTTACGTTTATAATTTATAAATATTACAATATATTTAAAAAAACGAATACAATTATAATCAGGCGATTAGTACGGGCTACTCTTGCGTAGGTATGAGTCGGTTTGTGTATTCTTTGACAAGGGGCCATGGAAAGTAAGGTAGCCTGGATATAGCAACCTGTCCTTGCTCACCCCATAACATACTTTAGCCGCTTTTACTATCATTTACAGAATTAATACCATTTGCTAGCGATATCAACCTTCATGCCGTCTACAGAAAACATTAATGTCCGTGGGCTTACTTAACACCGAAGCAAGCCGTTAGCAAATCTCGATTCGTTGAGGTACAGTAACAGTTGTCAAGCCTCTGGGACACAATGTGCCGATTTTAATTTAAATAAATGTAGTGATGCCACATTTCTTTTAGCGATTTTGTTTTCCGCAAATTACTTTGTTAGATAATCACCTTAACATACCGCAATAGAGTCGCATTGAATTATTTCAAATGGGCTAGCCCAGACTGGTATCCTGTAACAAATAACGTAACATTAGCAGAACACTTATTGCTTTGGCTAAAAATATACAATTCTTGTCTCATACTCGGCGCCACTGCAAACATGGTGGGATAGTCTATGTTGGATGTAGTGTACCTTGCTCTGTGTGACTCTACATGATCGCAGCAGCGAATTCGAGACGATTGGAAGAGCGAGTGGGAACCCGGGGTTGTGAACCGAGCTGGCTGGGTGGCTTCGCGTTGGCTTCCCCGAGATACACGTTCGGCTGCGTCTGCTTAGAAGACGTGTATGACATTTTTCCATCGGTAGAACAAACTTTAGCTAACAATTCCAGCTCCAATTGGACTTTACAAGGCATACACTTTTAATGATCGAATAAATCGCTTTGGTTTGTTTGTCTACCATATGAAATCTGCCAGACAGGCCAGATCTGTCTGAAGCGGATCATCACCATGTCAGAGGATAACAACGCAGACAAATTCATTAAGGTAATAGACTCTTTACGTGCGTCTAGTTTGTATGAAGTTTGCATGAAGATAACTGATATTTGATGAAAGACAGAGATAGATCGCTGTGCCTTTTATCCCATAAATTGCCTACTTCATAATGGAATGGATGGATCCACCATCAACTATGTTGTGATGCCTCGACATTCATAGAAACTAAACAGCTCTCACAGTCTGAATGTGCTAGTGACTTGGTTGAGGGCCGTGCGATTTAGAGCAATGAAAGGAGGCATGACCCTCATCGAAGATCATGTTGAGAAATCAGTTGTGCTGAGATGATCACTAGCCATTGTGTTTACATAGACTTGGCTGGCCAGTCTAGTGGCACTGGCAAGCATTTTTATATGTGGTGAATAATTAAGTATTGATCCATGCTTGTTCATACAGTAGATGTAAGCCTCATTGAATGAAACAAACATATTTTGTATCTGTTTTAGTAAAGTTATTCTGTAGACTATATGAAAATAATTAGTTTAACACCTGTTATCTTGTTTTTATATGTGTGTGTGTGTGTGTGTGTTATGAGTGTTTGCTTCATTGACTAAGATGATAATGACATATTATAACAAAATACAAACTGAAACAATTAAGGGACATGTGGATGTTTTTTGTTTTTGTTTACGATAATTTAACCGGAAAAGACTATTAATTGAACTAGTCTAGATTTCAAATTCTTTAGGTCATTGCATGCACATCTCAAAACCTTTTTATTGAGAGCCACTAGTCTAAACCTTATGGTCCCATCCTGATCATGCAAGCTTCAGTTGTACTTTGCCTTAACAAACCATGTACAGTAGTGCATCAGATTAATATTCTATCAGTCTGTCAAAACTTTGAAGTTATTATTTTAATTAGTCAGTCAGTTCATGTGAATTCTCTTCATGTCTTGTTTATTTGGAGCGGTCTCTGATTTAGTACTCTCTCCTCAATAGGAAACATCCATTCTAGAGGAATACAACATTAACTGGACCCAAAAGTTGGGAGCCGGCATCAGTGGGCCTGTCAGGTAAGTCTGTTTGTATGTGAGTGAAGACCTGAGGGTCTAACAGAGAAAGTGATATAAGGAAAGAGAACTGCATTGTGCTTCAAATATAAGAGATTGTTTGCTGCTGTCCCACTGTTGGCTTCCTCAGATAGGATGGGTGATAACATGTCAGGGACTCTCCTCAGAATCATTTAGTCTGCTTCTGCATAACACACTAACATTCTGTGTACTCTTCTGAAATAAAATGTTCTTTTCAAAAAATGTTCTTTTTTTATGTACTTTAAAAATACACTTTCTGCCTAAAGTAGTTGAATTAGATAGAGCCACTGACAGGACTGCTAATCTGACTAAATTAAACTTCAGAGCCATTATTTTCAAACATGGCATACTGTTACTGCTGAGTTGCCTCCTCCAGAGTTTCCTCTTCCCGATATGATAAATCTTTCACTCTTAAAGTGTGAAGGAGCTGAATCACGGTGTCAAACTGTGTCAAGATGCAGGTTATTAATGGCACACCACCTTCTTGTACTGTAATTTATTAGCTCTTTCTTGCCCTGTTGCTGTATTTTTTAAACACATTGTAGGTTGAATCAATGTATCATTACTTTATTTCCTGTACAAGTGGAGGCCCATACCCTTTTAAACCCAGGAAGTCTTCAGAATTAAGTAATCACTGTGCTTTATTTAGATATCCAGCACCTGGCTGGCTGCTGATTCCACCCTTTTTTATTTATTTTTTATTTTTTTATTTATTTACAGCTGTTATTTATCTCCTCTTCTTACCTACCTTGTTGTCTGATTCATACATTTGGTGTCAGGAGCCCTTGTTATGAGCACACCCACGCTATTCTGTGATTCATTGGAAGGTCTCTGGTTAGGGAACTTTGATCGATGCAGAATGTTCTTGCCGTAATGCTTTACTGGTGTAATCTGAGGGTAAAGGGCAGGGGTTGGCGCCCAAAGTGAATGTTTGAATTCCTAATTTGAAGTGGGGGATGGTTAATGAACTAGTCAGATAATGAAACAATATGCTTGGTCTATGATTAAGTCTGTGATTATTACTCTATTACCAGAATAATTATTCTTGTGCAAATTAATTCAGTCTTGTATGTAGGATTTGTGGTGAGAGATGCCAGAGCAATGCCTGCTTTATTATCACACTTGATATCTGACAACACACTGTGATGTTGACTAAATATGCTGTCTCTCCCTGCAGGGAATGTGTCAGTTTTCAGATAAATTCAAATGAATGAGTCATTCACACATCTACCAGACACTGACAACATTATGCTGGTCAAAGAGGCAACATTTGTCTGTAGTGTAACAGTGGATTTTATATTAGAAGCCTGCTGTATTTAGCTTTTGCCTATTTTTGGTCATTTACAGTTTTCACAGAGACTAAACTACAGGAAAGCTCTTCTGTTAGGACATTAGGTATTGCTTTAAATTGCAGAATGCCAATTAATTTGTGGAGTTAGAGGTGTACAGATAGTGTGTTTGTTCTCACCACTTCACAGAGTATGTGTTAAGAAGTCATCTCAGGAACGCCTGGCCCTAAAGATTCTCATTGATCGTCCCAAAGCAAGAAATGAGGTTAGTTGTACTAGTCATCTCTCTGTCACATCATGTATTTAATCATTTCCTCCACACTAGTTTTTGTAGTAAATTTAACTCATATTGTTTTCTTTGTATGCAGTCTGAAGTGTCTCATGCGTGTTTTGTGTTTTTCTTTGTCTCCGAGAGACAGCAAAGCCCCAAGACATATACAGTATAATGTGATTCGCGTCGGCCATCGCTTTGTAGCTGAAAGATGGTCGCGACTCGCTGTTAGACATTCTAGACTCTGGTTAGTTAGCCCTGACCTATCCCTATGAGGTATCCCTCTTGTGTTTCTCATCTGAAATGTTTCCATCATCTGCATGGCAACGTTATACCTAGTTCCCATTGATAGCTGCCTAAATCCTCTATCCAATATTTCTTTCTTGGTACCTGCCAGCTTCGCGTCACTGACCATTATTTTGCCCATCTTTGCTACAAGTCACTGAGGCGGTGCTTTATGCATGTTCAGAAACGACAGGGGCAGAGCTTCCATGCTGACTGGTCAAATTCTTACTAATGAAAAACCATGTATTTCAGAAATTGTTGCGCAGACATAATGTCTGAGCAAGTGATGATTCATTGAGGCTATGAAAATGACACTTGTTCAAGATATGACTTGCTCTGAGAGTTAAATGCTTATTATACTAGTCTTCCTAGTGTGATGCTGTTCTGCTAGAACATGGGGGTAATTACCTGATTAATAGCTGTTTGTGAGAAATGAAAGAAAAGCACACTCAACCTAATAATCGCCACCTGTCATGTGCAGTGGGAAAGCTAACACGAATGGATCAATGCAGAATTTCACATTCCAGGTAGTTCCTGCACCTTCGTTGAAACTCTGTGTCAATGGGCCTTTTTGTTTAGTAAATGTACATAATTTCCTGTCATCATGCAGGTCCGCCTCCATATGATGTGTGCCACCCATGCAAATATCGTCCAAATCCTGGAGGTGTACGCCAACAGTGTCCAGTTCCCCCACGAGTCGAGCCCAAGGTACAGTATAGGGCATGCGCCTGCACAGATGCTCGTTTGTGTCTGTGTTCCACCCTGTCTTCTTCTGGGCAATCCATCCCTTTCGCTCTCTGTGTGCTGCCTTTACAGGGCGAGGCTACTTATCGTCATGGAGATGATGGAGGGGGGTGAGCTCTTTCACAGAATCAGTCAGCACAGACACTTTACTGAGAAGATGGCCAGCCAGGTCACCAAGCAGGTACATACATATACACACACACAGTCAGTACAACACACTGAACTGCAGTCACAAAACAATACACAAGGCCAGGCTACCTTTTCTCTTATTAGTCACGCTGTGTCTGTAACTCCCACATGGATCGTGTCCAGTCTATCACTCTCTCTCTCTCTCTCTCTCTCTCACTCTCACTCTCACTCTCTCTCCCTCTCTCTCTAGATTAGTCAAGCTCTGGAACACTGTCACTCTCTGAATATTGCTCATCGAGACCTGAAGCCAGAGAACCTGCTCTTCAAGGATAACTCTCTGGTGAGGAGAGGGAGTTACACAGGGTCAAGGCCATAAATAGTTTTAATCGTTTCATTTGAATGTCCAGTGCCAGAGTATGGCCTATATTACAGCTCTTCCTCCACCTGCGCAGTCTACTCATATTATTCCTCTTTGGTAAAGCCCTTGAGCCGCCCTGCCTGTGTTTGCACCCATAGTTCCACGGCTCTCACGTATCTCTTGCACCCCCACCCCCAACCCCTCCTCCACAGGATGCTCCCGTAAAGCTGTGTGATTTTGGCTTTGCCAAGGTCGACCAGGGTGACCTGATGACCCCTCAGTTCACTCCCTACTACGTAGCACCTCAGGTACCCCTTCCTGCCTGGCGAGCCACCCAACTGACAGCACCGGCATTGTTCAGGTGTGAGGGTGCCACTGTTTACACGGGCTCTGTGTTCCTCCCTCCCAGGTACTTGAGGCTCAGAGGAGACACCAGAAGGAAAAGTCTGGGATCATACCTACCTCACCTACACCCTATACATATAATAAGGTGAGACTCTCATCTCCACTAGGGGCAGTAAAACCCCGTCCTTCAACCATCCCGCTTTCCACTGTCTCAGCGTAAGACTATGCAGGTAATAAACTGCGTGCGATTCCCTGCCTCCCCGTTGTGTCTCCAGAGCTGTGACCTGTGGTCAATGGGCGTCATCATCTATGTGATGCTGTGTGGCTATCCTCCCTTCTATTCCAAGCACCACAGCCGCACAATCCCCAAGGACATGAGGAAGAAGATCATGACGGGCAGTTTCGACTTCCCCGAGGACGAGTGGAGCCAGATATCAGAGATGGCTAAGGACATCGTACGCAAGTACGCCCCCGCCCTTGTCTGAGTCGCTTACACACTTGGCTCGTAAGGGAAGGGGGCGGCGGAGGGTTTCCTTTAGTGATCGTGTCAGACTCGCTGGCCGGCCTCAGCTTGTCAGATAAAACTAAGACGTGACCACACTGTCTCTGTTTTAAAACGGACTTCGTTCTGCCCCCCCCTTCCACCCTACTGCCCCGTGGTTGCTGCTGTGTCCAGGCTGCTGAAGGTAAAACCAGAGGAGAGGCTGACCATTGAACAGGTGCTGGCTCACCCCTGGCTGAACTGCACCGAGGCCCTGGACAACGTACTGCCCTCTGCCCAGATGATGATGGACAAGGTAAGACTGCTGAAGGACTGGGGAGAGCATTTAAAAGGCAAAGCTAGAACTACACCAAGGCGTGGAATTTATATATTTTTATATATTTATTTTATATATATATATTTGGGAGTCGTCCAGAGACAGGTTAATTAGCGTTTCAGTCGTGAAGATCGAGCGCATGCTCAAGCGAGGACGCTCTTTCAGATCTTTCATTCTGAGTCTGCGCGGACACCCGAGAAAACTGGAATGAGGACGTTGTCGGACTACTGACAGCTAGTAAACAGGGAACCACAACACCGACTCCACAATCAAGTAGCCTAGCGTTTGCTTCATCAAATGTAGTCTATTCTTTTGTAGAAAAGAAGACGAACGATTCGGCCAGACGGGCAAGCATCACGGCACATGTCCATACTACATTTGCCGTGATCTGGAGGCTGAATCAGATGTTATTTCAAGAAGAGACTATTCCAGTAATATACAAACCAACAGCCTCTGTACCTTAACTAACACTGCAGTAACTAATGCAGAGACACACTGTGCAGTTTAAACGTCAGACATGCGGTGATGATGCAGTGGATCAAAAGATACGGTAGAGCTGCGTAGCTCTCTATGTGCCTTTGAACATTGAGCCTATTCACACACTTTAAGTCTTTAACCCAGTAAAGTAGCCTTTCTACCATGTTGACATGCAAACAGTAAAAGTTTACTTGTTTTGGACTGCTGGAAAAAATACATTTTCCAAATGTCATTAGGTTTTGTATTTAGGCTTTTATTACTATTTATTTATATTGATTTAACTGCAAGAAAGCCTGTTTTTACCTTTGAAAACGCTAGCGATTCCTATGACACCTCGCTGCCGATTCAAAATTTGAATCGCTAGAAAAAGTTGATTGAGCGTCGGGTTTCGGTTGCTATCCCCCGTCGGCTGCACCAAAGAGTCAACCAGCGACGTGGCGATTTCTGTAGAGAAGCAGTCGCTCACAAGCGAACATCCCTGTGGTGTAGTTCTATTGGCTTAATGTGTAAGTGGCTGTAGGGGAGGGGTAGAGAGCAGAGTCTGGCAGTTAGCACTGATGTGCAAGACAACAACAACAACAACATGAAAAACAACAAACTGCAGCATTTATGTAACATTGGTTTCAACTATAAGAGGAGCTGCAGACACAAATTGACATTAACTTCACAACGTAACATTAGAACCGCTCAACCTTCTGACCATGATCGGTTACAAGAAGTGACTTGTCAATGCCATTGCTAGTCTCCAACTGGAACGCGTAAATATGAGCACATTACCCCTATTTTAGCTTCACACCTTTGGCTGCTCGTGCATTTTAGGATCTGTTTTAAAATTCTTCTGCTGACTATTAAGTCGCTACATGGTTTTGCCCGCCCCCCCACCAGTCCGAGCTGCTTCACTCCATACACACCTACTTGTTTCCTCTGATCACCTGAGTGTACCCAAAACAAAAGCGCAAGATTAAAGGGAACCGTGCCTCTGCCCATTAGACAGGCTTCACTATCTGGTTGAATATTCCTTCCTTCGCTTCGTTTGCTTTTGACACCCGAAGTTGACATTTGTTAAGTATAGTCATTACTGTTTAATCTGAATTTTTGCTGTGTATGCATGTCATGCCTTTCTCATGACTAATCTTTTCTGTACAGCACCTTATGCAACGTTGGTGGTTTTTAAAGTGGTTTATAAATGCATTGTGATTGATTGATTGAATGCTGCTGAAGAGGACAGGCGTAAAGCAGTTTTCCAGACTGAACCTGCGCTGTAGTTACATTTTCTACATCTCTGCATCTTTTCTTCTGTTTAACCCCCCTTCCTGCCCAGGCGGTGGTGGCAGGTATCCAGCAGGCCCATGCTGAGCAGCTGGCTAACATGAGGATCCAGGATCTCAACGTCAGTCTAAAGCCTCTCAACTCCGTCAACAACCCAATCCTCAGGAAGCGTAAACTACTAGGGTATGATGCTTGGTTTGCTGGGAGCCTACATGGCGGTGTGTTGATGTCTTTGACGGTCTGATTATTGCTGCATTCTACCCGTGTGACAGACTATTCCATCGTGAGACAGAGAAACCACTTGATGGTAGATCTTTAGATTAGATGTCAACCTGGCATAAAAACAAATGGACAAGTATCCATAAGAATGCAAAGAACATTAAAGATAATTTTCCTGTACACAAAGGAATTGTGTGTGGGTGCTGTCATTTCAGGCCCAAGGCCACTGGTGGCTTCTTCATCCATGACCCAGAGAATGGAGGAGAAGACTCCAATGTAGCACTGGAGAAACTAAGAGATGTGATTGCTCAGTGTATTCTACCGCAAGCTGGTGAGTGTCACATCCCCCAAATATGCACAAACCTGCGTTTTGATTGGCTTCTTTTCCCACCATTGACTTCCAGTGTTTCTCAGTAACATACCTCTAATGTGTCTGCGAAGCTTAGCGGCGTGTAATGTTATGCAATATTATGTTAACGGTCTGGCAAAATATTTTCGGTTAAATCTATTCCCGCCGCATCTCTCAGAGGCACACGCTCACATTCAGAAATGTAACAGGAAGCAGGAGCAGAGAGAAGAGAGAATAATTATGCTTGTGGCCCCATAAAGGCTTGGGCCACTGTCTCAAGTGAGGAATGTTGAAGATTCTAATTGATTTGTGGTCTATATGCCACAAATCAAACATAGCGATAGTTCAGGCAGGCCACGTAGTCACGCCCGCCCCCCACGCTTAATCTCAATTGTCAGATGAACACAATCCGCTCACTGCCCAGCTGATCTCAGTGACCAGACTGCTCAGGTGATCACGACAAGGCATAGTATTGGCCAATCTTGTCAGGGCGCTTATTTAAGCGTCCTTAGCCTACACCCATTCTTAGCGCTTCCTCTGCAGGTGTTTTTTGCATCTCACCTCCTCCTCTAATGCCGTGTATGATTACTTAATGTCACTGTGTTGTCATTGAGGCTTGCTCTGTTCTGTATTTCTGCTGCTTTCTCTGCCTTTCCATGTATGCTCATGGAAGGGCAGGCGGCTCCCGGAACAGAGCCATACCTCGAAATATAAATAAGCTAATGCAAATAAAATACTTATTTTGACTATAATGGTGGTTCTGACTGAAATGGTTTTGTCTCACAATCAGACATGGTGGCAAGCCTTTGGAATCATTAGTATATTAAAATGGTCACTTTGATCACTGATGGTCTCCGTTTCTAATGTTGGACACAATGCTATAGAGCAGGGGTGGCCAACCCTGGTCCTGGAGAGCCTCAGCCCTGCATGTTTTAGATGTCTCCCTGCTCCAACACAC
>JAODLL010070360.1:0-16774 GCA_026546735.1 Forbesichthys agassizii | reverse complement strand
CTCTCTCTCTCTCTCTCTCTCTCTCTCTCTCTCTCTCTCTCTCTCTCTCTCTCTCTCTCTCTCTCTCTCTCTCCTAGTGCTATCTATTCATTATGGCCAGTGTGTGCAGGTCCATCCATCCAGTATCTCACTGTGTCTTATCTGTGTCACTTCTGTGCCCGCTCAGTGAGCAGCTGGCTCATGGCCTGCGTCTGCCCATCAGGCTGTAGTCCACGGTGATTCATACCCGGCTCCCCCTGCACCGGCCCCTCATACCTCCCCCTGCTGGCCCCCACCACCTCCTGCTTCTCCTCTCCTAACCCTCTCACCTCCCCTTCCCTCCGTGCTGTAGCTGCAGGCTCCCAGCGTGAAGGGCTTTGACTTCGCCAAGCTGCACCTGGGCCAGCCCGGCAAGGAGGACGCCAGCGTGGTGATCCAGGAGGCGGGCCCTGGGGACGTTAAGGGCGGCCTCGGCCCCCCTGAGAGCAGCGGGCAGCTGACGCCCAAGTCCAAGGCGTCCACTAAGGGGTCCCGTAGCGGGCGGAGACGAGAGAGGTGAGTGGGAGCGGATGAATGAAGCGGCGGCTCCAACCAAACCAGGTTATGTGGTGTGAGTGCTTAGGCTACATCTGCATTTATACGATTCAGTTTTACTGTAAATATTGCTGTAACACTACAGTTTTTTCTAATATGTATGACCCATTTCTCAATGCCTTAACCAACCTCCATCCAAATGAGTGTTTTAGCTCCGTATGAGAGCTTGTCTCCGTATTAGCATGCCAGAAAGGTGGCCAGTCAGGAACACTGGGCATGCGTGTGCCGGTGTAAACAGGAAGCAATTGCACCATTGCTGTAACGGAACAGCAATGGTGAAAAAGAAGTCCAGACAGAGTATAGGGCATCATAGCAACAGAAAACATTGATTGGGAGTCGTAGCAAAGTAAATTTGGCGATTGACAACTAATAATAGTAAGTAATATGGATGCAAGGCGTAAACATAGTGAACGTAAAACGTGTTAGAGTAGACTACACTTTAATAATGGTAAATGTCATTTTGGTTCCCTACAGTTATACGCCCTTTCATGAACCGTTACGATGTGCCGTATGAACTCACTGTATGTGCTGTAATAAATGTTGAGGAGTCTACCTTTTAAAGTCAGTGTCTAACTGCATTATAGGGCTGCCAAATGGGAAATGATCACCGAGGTACATGTTATTTAGCAGCATGGCAAGTTGGCATACGACTACAAAACATGCTCAGCCAATGAGGAGCAGCGCCAGCCTTTCCTAAATTTCAGTTTCTTATAAACCCCCTGGACACAGATTAGAAGTGAAAATGAAATGCACTTGTTTGAGCCGGTCTGCAGGCAGTAAAATGATGCTGTTTGAGGCTGTATAACTGTGTTATTCCACTACGATTTAGATGTAAGTATATGTACACCAATGTGCTTTGATCTTTTATACTCACGCCCTTGACACGCATTTTGAAACACACATTTGAATGTGAAAAAGCCGTTTTGTCTGTCATTGTTCCCGACAGATCCACATATTCATTATTAATACGCTAGAGGGCTTTTCCTTCTGCAGTCATATAAAGTACAGCCCTGAACCTTCTCTGGTTACACCTGATCCCAGATCAGGTGTATTGCCTGTTATTACTTTGTGACTCTCTTCACTGCTTTCTCTAGCTCTCTTAATATATTATGCATGGCATTTAGCATATTTAGTGTGTTTGTCACGTCATGAAGTTGTGTGTGTGTGTGTGTTCTCCGGGCAGGATCTCTCCGTCAGACGGGGACTCGGTGAGAAGCGACCCGTCCAGTGAGTGGGACACAGGCGAGGATAACCTGAGAGGACAGGCCACGCCCAGCGACAGCAAGCAGCCGCGCAAGATCCCCATCAATGTTTTAAATGGCAAGTGCCCCTGGCAGCTGTCCTATCACACCAACCCCCCCCCCCCTCTCCTGATTAAAGAGAGTGTGTGGGGGGAGGGTGTAGAGCTGGACAAAGGAGCCGAGTAGAGACCAAAATTTACTGATGCAGATGACGAGAGAGAGAGAGAGAAAGAGGGAGAGAGAGATTTTTTTAGTTTTAACAACACTTTAATTGGACAACAGTATATTCCATTTTATGTTTCAATGTTATGCTTTACATAGAAAATATAATCATCATTGACCGTAACCAAAGAACCTTTATAATCCCACACTCTCTTGAGCTCCCCTACATCACCCATCATTTTATAAAAAGTATATTCTAGCATTACTCTACCCTTCACCATCCCTTTGAACATTGATGACACGTCTTGATCCCTATCAGGCTCTACTTTTTGTTTTCTGCTAGTGTATATTGCTAATGTTGCCTGCCCAATCAAAAAGTTTAACAATTGACACTTCTTTTTCTTTCTTTTAGAATAACCAATACCAAAAATAAAAACACGCTTACTAAAAACGTATTCAAATAAACCAAACAAAGAAGTCAATGTATAAAACAAATCACCAAGTCTACAACAATGTGCAAAACAATGAAAAATTGTTTCCCTTTCCAAGCAAAAGGGACAAGTACTCTGCACTACTGGGTTAAGCACACATATAAAAGCATTGACAGCAATAATTCCATGTAGTATTCTCCATTGTAAATCACCTACACTTTTGGTCAACGGTGGTTTATACAGTGCTCTCCAAGCTGGCCTCAGATGCTTTGCATTAAAATGAGCCCTCCATGGTGTGTCTGCTTTATCCTTTAGCTTTACCTCATTCAACATTACCGCCCCATTGTATAGTTATTTTCAACTCACAGAGTCCATCTTTATTGTTGTTAGCCCCCCAACAATCATTGACCTTTGCTCCCCTTCCGTTATGTTCACCCTAGCCATCATGTTTGGAAAAGAATCAGTGCCCATCGGCCTTTTACGACCTGTAGTCCAGTCTCTTAACAGTTGTTTTTCCTCTTCTGAGATCACCTGCCTGAAATGTTCCAACATTTGGCCAACAATCCGCATTGAACGTATTTCCAGTTTTTGTGCGACTGATTCAACCTTGTCCCATTCACTACCTGCCAGCTCTGTCAGGTTCTTTACAGTCACTATTCTTGCTTCAATGAATCTGGCCTCCAGGCTTTGACCCCTGGTCAGGGTGATGTCCAGCATTGATCCACACAATATTGGCTCTTCTAGCAACCAATGTAGATATGTATTCTGTTCCATTCTGAGAGGTTTTTTCAGTTGCCATGCATCAATTATACTTGTATAGTAAGGTGGAATTCCCCCACGACTCAAACCACCACACTTCGTAAAAAACAGTGCTCTTTCCAAGCCCAAATTTCCAACCTACCTCAAAATAAGATCTGCTAGCCTCCATATCAGGTTGTTTGGTCCATACAAAAATCTCTGGATGAACTGTAATCTAAAAGCCACTTTCCTACTCTCCAAATGAATTAACCCATGTCCCCCTTTATCTCTTGATAAAATGATAAAAACAACATACACTGTGGGATCCAATGAAACCTACCCCAAAAAAAATTGTGCACATACAACTTAGCCAATAACCGCTTGGGTGTTTCAAGCACCGCTAGCCGATGCCATAGGGAAGATGCAACCATATTGTTAATAATTAGTGTACGCCCCCTATATGACATATGTGGCACAAGCCACTTCCATCTCGTTAATCTCCCTTGTACCATTTCCTCAACCCTCAATTCCAGTTCTTTTGAGTTACTTCCCCCAAAAACACACCCAAGTACTTAAAACCATTCTTTTTCCAATTTAGTCCTCCTGGCAAAGCCAGAGCTACCCCACCCCAGTCTCCAACCAACAACCCACAACTCTTGCCCCAAATTATCTTTGCAGAATACAACAAATGAAACTTCTGGAGAATTCTATCTAGTTTCTTAATGTCTGTATTCCCATTTACCGCAACAGTCACATAATCAGCATATGCTGAGAGGTGAAAAGGAATACCTGCTTCTGCTAACTTTAAACCCTCAAGCTCAGCTCTGATTAGAGAGAGAGAGAGAGACCCTCTTCTTTGAGGAAGGTCATGTAGATAGAGTGCATACTGGAGCGGCAGGAAGATAAATAGCTGTAGTCACCATATCTGACAGCCTGTTGACAGATAGAGGCCGGATGTAAGACTGTCTGCCTTACATTAATCAGCACCACGTCACATAAGTGACTCATGCTGAATGTCTGATACATTCCTGCGTGAATGTCAGGAAAGGGGTTGTAGATTATCATTGGCTGTTAGCATTGTCACTCACAGGACTATACATAATTCCTAAATTAAAGGCAGGGTTAGTCATTTTTGAGAACGCTTGCTAACAATATCCCTCTGCACGTGCGCTTCCCCCCGCGGTGCCGCTTCACACATCGAAACGCATTAAGCAAAGCTAAATGCTTAACATACAACCAGCCAGCTCAATCATTGTATTATGTAATTCATGGGTTTTCATAAAGTGATCTCTAGGTCTAAGTAGTTTTAAAAAGCACTAAAAATATCCTGAGCTTCTTCAATGAAACTATGATGGAAATGTCAACCCATTACATCGGAATCCTGTAATAAATGTAAAAATCCTAATGCTGTAAAAAAGTACACCATTTAATTCGTTAAATTATATATATCGTGCCAACCATCAACATTTTGAAGTCAGAAAAACGAGAAAGAACTAGACCTTGTTATAAGCAACCTACAAGTCAATGATCTGTTGTTTTCCACTTGACAAAGTACATTTATGAAACAGGGTTTATAAATTGCTTCTAAATATTGTCTACAGGAGAAGCCAAATGTTTAGAGTAAGACACAAATGCCCATCTACTGCACTTGTTCACACAGTGTAGACTGTTATGGTCAATTCTCTGCTGCTTATCTGAATTTCAAACAACCAGAGAAAACATTTCCCGAAACAGGAGAGGAACATTAATCAGCCTTGGAATTGTAGCACTGCTGATAAGTCACAATCTCCATTTCTCTCTCTCTCTCTCTCTCTCTCTTTTTCTCTAATAATGTACACACAGTTAATGATGTCATGCAGCAACAACACATTTTATATATTTCCTTCTTCGTGATGATGCAATCCCATTCCAACTTTAGAGCACTTCTCTTCAAATTAAAGTTTAACTCTTAGCAGTTGGATTTGTTCTATATATATATATATAACCGTCTGTCATTTTCTGTTGTTTGCAGGCAAGAATAATAGAATTGGTAAGAACGTGTCATGGTCTCCCACAGAGCTATGCTTCTGTGTGCTTTAGTTAGAGCTATATTGCTTTGCTCATTCACACCATCCATCACTTTCTGCCAAGCTGTCAATCTCTGCAACAGAAACAATCATCCTCTCAAACAAAAGCTGCTCCGTTGTTTGAAATGCTGGGCAGCTTTTTAGAAGCAAAGAAACATTGGGGGTTCTTTGGGTGTTATTGCTTACACTGCCAGACCCATTTAGTTGTCATGTTTGTTTAACCGTATCTATGTGTAGTGTATTCATGCTAGTCAAGTTGTGATATGGATGTTTCCCAGAACCATCTGTGCAATAGTTGTCTTTCTGTGAACTCTTCCCCCTACTGGATGTGAGCTGAACTACACACATATTCCCCGATTGCTTTGAATGTCATTTATCACGTAAAGATTCCATATAATATTAAGATATAAGTAATAAACTGAAGCAAGCAGTGTGTGAAAATACTGTGAAAAATATGTAAATAATGCACTAATAATGCTAGTCAGTAGTAGTTAGTAGTGTTAGTGTATAATACTACTACTTGATCAATATTAGTGTGGCATACAGTAGTATTATAAGGAACAGTGGAATATGTGCATACTGACATTAATAGAATATGTGTCTATAGGTTGTTGTTGTTTGTGACTCGTGTGTGTGTGTGTGTCCCAGGTCCCCCACTGGTGCGTGCTCCAGAAGAGCAGCTGTCTTCAGCCGCCATCTTTGACCATGTTGACCGCATGTCCCGCGGTGGCCAGGCCAGCAGGAGACTGCCCAGCAAGATCCAGCTCATCGCCATGCAGCCCATGCCGTTGCCGCCACTACACAGCCACGCCGTGACCGGAACAGGGCCAGACGACAACCACGTCAACAAAGAGGTTGTCTCCCTCATTCTGTCCACAGTATGTCATGGCACTCGTCAAAAGCAGATGCAGTTCATCGCTTCTTATTAGCTGCACAAATCACACACGCTAAACAGCTGCATAAACGCTACAGATAATGGAACACATGCTGATAGAGATGCCAAACTATCATTACTTAATGGATATCTCTCTGGGTTGTGTCCCAGACTGTACTTCGAGAATCTAGGATTTGAGTAAATTCCAGAAAAACATGACTAGCTAGCTAACATGACAGCTAACTACCTTCATTTATCGTAACTACAGCTAGCTACATGAATGATAACTACCCATTACAAAACTACAATATAATTTTGCTTAATATTACATAATAACTGGCTATGTATGATGTAGGATTTTGAATTAGTATTTTATATACATAATACTGAATACAGAATTATATATCTGAGTGGAAGACTACTCTTCGGGAGTCGTCTATCAATAGCCTAATTAATATTTCGGTTGCCACGATTGTGCTTGTTCCACGCATGAGCACATGCTTGTCTTTAATCCAGTATGGTATGTGTCTACCATGTTGATATGCAAACAGTAACAGTTTACCAGGTTTCGGTTGCTGGAAAAAATACATATTTCAAATGTTATTAGGTTTTTGTATGTTTTATATTGATATCACTCTGCAAGAAAGCATGATAGCCTTTATCTAGATTCTGATTGGTGGAAACGCTAGCGATTTCAATGACCTCTTGCTGCCGATTCAAAATTTGAATTGCAATAAAAAGTTGATCGCGTCTGGTTTTGGTTGCTATGAGCAGTCGGCCCAGCGACTACACCAAAGATTCAACCAGCAAACTGGCGATTTCTGTTGAGAAGCAGTCGCTCCCACAGCATGAGCGAATATCGTCATGGTCATAGTGTAGTTCCACCTTAACAAACCAGTTGTAGTTCACAACAGTTAGGTCATTGCTATTGAGTCTCACTAGAGCTGTGCCTTCCGCAGCAGATCCAGGTTGCGCTAAGGCACAAGTCTGAGATCGAACACCACCGCAACAAGATCCGTCTGCGTGCCAAGAGGAAGGGGCACTACGACTTCCCTGCCATGGACGACCAGAACGGCATGGCGGACACCAAGGTCCAGGATCACATCTATCAGACGGCTCGCCAACAGATTGATAAGATCCTGGACCCAGACACACATTTGCCCTCCCTCTTTATGGAGACCAACAAAAGGTATGACAATGCACTGTTTGGTGTCATTAAACAGATGCAGTCTTCTAAAGTCATTGTTAGGAGACAGTGGTATAGTAAGTGCAATTATTTAGCTGCAGCAAGTGTTACTGTGTAATACCTATGATGTTGCACTTAGTACCTAGCCTCCTGATCTCACGAGCTTCAGTTTAATTTCGCCATGAGAAAGAAAAGCCTCGGAATCATTTGAATGTGCCCGACTAGCAACCAATCAGCGTCGTGTTTATAGATATGCGGGTATGGTTTAGGTGTGCTGACCATGGTGACGACAGCGACAAACACCAGATGGTTCATCCAATCAACTTTTTAAAGTACAGCCATTCACAAACAATTTCAATGTACAGCTCCCCAGATGGACTTGTGACAACAATTCCTCTGGCATGTTAGGTTACTAAGCACCAGCATCTCACCAGCACAAAACAAATGCTCTGCAGGCCACAGTGTGTGTGTGTGTGTGTGTGTGTGTGTGTGTGCGTGTGTGCTTGTGTGCGTGTGTGTGCGTGCATGTGTGTGTGCGTGCGTGTGTAAAAACAAAGAATAGAGAATCTGACATTACAATAGACACACAGAAGGTGTTGTGTCATTCCCTGCTCAGGGTGCAATTATTATATCTTTAAATAGAAAATAGGTGTGTGGCTATATTTAATGTTTCTAATATCATAAATAAGCAGATAGATGTTACAGTCAGTACAGTGCTACGGCAGGTAGGTGGTACAGTGAGCAGAAGTATTGCTGCAGGAGCAACATCACCTCCTCTTCCAATGATGATGATAAAGTAGCTTGACATGAACAGCAGTAGCATGATGTTTGGCACACACGTTCTGCGTCTCAGTGGGCGAGGGAGGCGCTCCCCAAGGGAGAGGAAGGGAGAGCAGCTCAACGGCATGATGGGAGCAGACAAAGACCACCTCATCACCAAGGAGACGGACGCAGCCTACAGGAAGTGTCCAGGGGTCAATAACGTGGCCTACGTGGTAGGTGGCGCCGCGCACACACTGCTGTAGGGCTAGCTATTGGCAAGGACCACACCATTCCACACATGTCACCGTACCACCGTATAGCCACACATTGCAGTACGGTACATATTGCGATGCATTCCGATAGATACATAATGCAGTGAATTGCAATACTAAATGTACTTAATAATTATAAACAGAGCTATAAAATTCAAATTAAAACGTTAATTACGATAACGATCAAGTTATATATCTATTCCTTGTCCTGTTCTGTATATATATTTTTGTGTTTAATTATTACTTATTTATTATTATCATTTGCATTTTTTATATTGATTTATATAAAAAAGGAGATTCTAGGGGCTTGAATATCAATACGGTATCGTGAAGAGAAATATGTCAGCACTGTGTTTGCCCAGCCCTGCTACCAACACATGTTCTGACGTAACGTCTGCCATGTTGTGCGTTGCAGTGCGACCCGGACCAAGGCTCAGGGTCTCCGTCGCCGTCCGACGACGTTTTCCTCGGCCCTGCCTGCTCCCCTCCGGGCCACGGCCCTCCCCCGCCCCCTTACATGCCCCCGCAACCTTCCATCGAGGAAGCGCGGCAGCAGATGCACTCACTGCTGGACGACGCCTTTGCCCTGGTGTCGCCCACGTCGCCGGTCAACGCGGCGGGCATCACCCTGCCCGGGGTCAACGCCAACCCTCCAGCCCCCAGCCCCCCCTCCCGCGGCCCCAGGCCCTGGGCGACCTCCTACCCAGCTCTCATTCCTTACCCTGGGGTACGTAGCCCTACCTTTGCTGTAACTTGGTTGATGTAGCCAATGAGACTGCTTTGCTGATTGGCTGGCCAGGTTTTTATTTACAGCTGAGCTTTTACTGACTGAGTTATAAAGATGAGGCATCACATGACTATGAACTGGGACCTTTAACTAGGGATGGCACCCTAACGATACTGAGATTGGAAATCGGTCCGATACTGACCTAATAGCTGAATCAGTATCGGTGACATTTGGACAGCTGTAACTGAACAATGGGACACTCATAGTTCTACTCTCAAACATCAGCCATGTCTAATCTACCCAGGCCACACTATCAGCAGCAGGTTAATAAAATGCATCTAAGTCCTAAAATAAAGATTAACTGTCATTTACTTTGCAACTTAACTTAAAACTTAATTTAACACTGGTATCGGATCGGTACTCGGTATCTCGGCCGATACCCAAAATGCTGGTATCTGTATCGGTATCGGGACTGAAAAAACTGGATTGTGCCATCCCTACCATTAACCACTATCAAGTTCTTACTGGCTCAGTGAGTTATCAGTCTCTCCACCCAGGGAGAGGACTAGCCCCTCCACCAGTACCGTCTATCTTGTGCCTTTCTCCAGCCATTCTCTGTACTCTTCCACTGTCGGCTCAGGTTAATAAATTGGGTCCTCCTAAGAAGCTAATCTTAAGGATTGCTCCACCTGTCATCTGCCACCCACCCACCTTCACATCCCCAAACCATTTAAGACCTGCTATCCTACACTAATGTATGGTGTGAGCTGGACCCCGTACTGCTGCCTCTCTATGTAGGCAGGCACACTTTAACGAAGGTGTTGTTGTGGCAGTCCTCCTCTACAGCGTGTAGCAAGCTGCTAAATAGCCTGTAGCATTCTTGGCCTTGACATTTATGCACTTGGTTGGGCTTCATTTCATTAGAAACTTAGGCAATGCGCTTAGTAATTGCAAAGAAGCAAATTACAAGTAAGGCCCCACTTCCTCTTAGCTGAAGCACTTTGAATTGTTGGAGATAAAAGATAAAACACCATTAGCCGTGTATGTTGCGGCTAATGGTAAATCATAATGAATATGTGATTTCAATCAATCTACTTATATTTGATAAGAGCAGTCAATATATTCTATTTAGTTAGCATTCGCGACAGCCATAAAGTAAATGCTATTTTAGAGGTACAATCTTTAATCTGTCAGAAATAGAGTGTTTAGAGGCTCCCACTTCAAACACAAACAAACACAGAGACTAAGTATGTTTTGTCAAATATTTAATAAGTACATTGGAGCAGGCAGAATTAGAGATAGGGTCAGGCAGGTGAATGGTACCAGGAATCTCTGGTCAAAGGTATACATTCACAGGCAGGCCAGAGGTAGGACAGGCAGAACAATCATAAAACAGGGTATAGTAAGCAATTGACTGACTGACGATACCTTTAAACTATGGTCAAAGGCAGGTGACGAGGAGTAACTGAACAACAGACAAGACAACCTGACACACTCTATGAAACAGGGTTAAATACACAGGGGATAACGATACGAAAGGGAGACCCCTGGTGGGGGGGAGGGAGACAAGAACAAGACACAAGACACAAGTGAACACAATCAGATACTGTAATTCAATCAAAGAGTGTAGCTACAGTAAATATAAAGTAATAGTATATATACTTGTTCTCATTATAAAACCTATTATGCACTGGAATACACTTTTTTATTAGAAAACAGGTCATTTTCTTTTCAGGGCTGTGTGGGTGTTTACACCCCCCACATGATTGACATATTCCAATCTCTCGGGTGTAGTTCTGTTGAACCTGTTAGGGCGGGAGTTCTTTATGATTGGTTCTTTTGATTACACCGTACATTTCCCAGCCTAGCTCTGCACAACCTGGTAAAGAGAAAAGACAGATTTATTAAAGTAAGCATAATTTGGAATTACATTTTTAAATCTTTTTTTTTTTAAATTACTAATAATTATTTCTTCTTCTATGTTGTAACAATTTTGGTACAGTTCTAACCATTGTGTGTGTGTATCTGTTCCCTCCAGAGGTACTATGAGCTGGGAATACCTCCTCCTTCTGTCCAAGACCTGCTACAGAGGTAAGTAGGCCAGCCAATGGAATAAGCTCATTCCTGTTCACTTGAATAAATACAATACCCCATGTTCTCATCCACCATGGTGGTGTGATGGTTTCCTTCACCAGTGGGAACATTTTCAATCCTGAAGCATTCCTTGAATTGTTTTAATAATTTGGATCTGGTCTAAGCAGATGTTTCTTTAATGACCCCATAACAGACTGTTATCAGCATCAACTGCTTTAACGCTGCCTCTTTTTTCACACACAAACACACATTACCTACTGGGTATAAATTGCTTAAAAGCTTGATAAAAGCGTTTTGGGTGTGATAACAGCCAATAAGATTGCAGCTCACCACTTACAGTAAGAATCCTTCCTAGGCCTTACAGCTAGGCAGCCATCTTGACAATGCCTTCGAATAGTTATTAAAGAGACCCTATCTAATCGAAATGAATGTGGAGAGATCCATTATTATCCACCATTATTTCACTTTCAATTATCATCAAGACATAAAAATTAGAAGTAAAATCCCATAAGAACTCCTTAAAAAGATTGCTGACTGCCCTGGAGTTTATACTTCTACTACGTATATACAACTGTGGGCTTGTGTCAGTGCAACCACACCATTGGCTAAGAAGGTTAAAGGTTCGACCATCATAAAACAGACTGGTGTCATTAACACACAGTAGGTGCAGCACAGTTCACTGTCTGACTGGTGGGTGATGGGTGTCCCAGGCAGGGTCTTGGCTCCAGCTGTCTGCCTTCAGGAGAGTCAGCGGGACCGGAGTACCATCAGCCAGACAGCCTGTACTCCAGCAGGGGACTCTACGCCGAAGAGCTGCCCTCGTCTGCCAGGCCACGGCCAGTAGGGGGCACTGCGGGTAGGCGAGAACAGCACACACAGTCACCTTTCTGTCCACTCTGCTCCTTTTTAAGGAGGACACAGAGGAGTCTGGCATGCCTTCACCCGGGCCATTCACCTCCAGCTCATAAAGCAGCCAGCAGTCTGTGTGCTGCTGAGTTAAGGAAGGATAGAAAGAAGGAAGGAGGGAAGGAATGAATGAAGGGAGGAAGGTGGGAAGGAAGGAAGGAAGGAAGGAGGCGGTGCTGCTTCGTTCCACACACTTACACTAATAGTAATGGAGTGTGGCGTCTGCCATCTTGAGTGGAGAGAGAGAGAGAGAAGGGGGCGGGGGGGAGAGGGGGACGAAGAGAGAAGGGGGGGGTGGAGAAAGACAGAGAGGGGGGCGGGGGGAGAGAGAGAGATTCAGATTCAGACTCCAGGAATTGCGTCAAGGCATATTAGAGAATTCAGTATGCAGGTCAGGTCTAATGTAGCACATGTGTGTGTGCGTGTGTGTATAGGTGCCCATCTCCACCATCTAACACAGCTGGGCTTGTCCAGCCATGTTAACGGTTACCCAGCAGGGGGCAGGGTTGCCCCAAGCCATAACGGTTACAATCACTACGACGAAGATAACTTCTCCAGACCAGACGTGGTAAGTCCATCTCTTCAGAGGTAGGGAACCAGGCCCAGAAAGCACAAAACCACAAAACCAGCTGGTGTTATGTATTACTTTTCTCCTACTGTACAGTAGCTTTAGGGGTGACTTGAAGGTAAAGTCAGCTATTAACAGGTAATTTTGTAAGATAATACACATTTGGTCATATTCATCAAATATCTCCTCGCATTTCAATAGCTTAACGTTTTTTGTGCATGTTAAAAAACTAACGTAATACTTCTACTCAGCCCTGGCTATAAGAATAGTAGCATAAACAAAGATGTGAACATCGCTCACATCAACAAAGATGTAGTACTACGCTTTGCTTCACAGTGCATTCCAATGTGTGGTGCACCGCTGCGTAGGAATGTTGTTTTGATTTGAGCTCGAATTTAGAAGCGTTTTCGAAAATGACCCTGCCTTTTAATTCGAATATTTTATATTTACGCAAAACCGTTACATTCTATTAGGTTGGTAGTCCTGCAGCACTGCATTGTTTTACCTTTAGTTTAAACCAAGCTCTAAAATATGTGTATCCTCAAGCTATAACATTTAAAAATGTAATACCACATCTATTATCTTGAATATGTTTTACTGTAAAACATAATTACATCTCAAATAATGTAGTATACAGGCCATTATGAGTTATGAGAGAGGTATGAGATGAACAGAACATGCTTTAGTTGTTGGGATAAGATGAAGTGTTGTATAATCCCTGTCCTTCTACAGTGCTATAGCGCCATGCTCAACACTGTCACCTGTTTTTTCCTCCTTCTACTATTCTCCTTGTCTTATCCAGCATCTTCTTCCTTTGTCTTTTCCCTGTGCTTCTTCCCTGCCTGCCTGGCCTCAGTTCCTGGACTACCCTGACTACTCGCCCTGCTCTGTGTTCCAGATGCCCAGGAGCACTGTCAGGGAGCCCTCGGCAGCCCCTGCCCATCAAGATGACCCTATCCTGGGCTACCTCCCGGCCCCTGAGCCCCTAGACACCTCCCCTCCAAACCACTCCTCTGCCTCCCTGATCAAAGCCATCAGGGAGGAGCTAATGCGCCTCTCCCAGAAACAGGCTGCCGTGTCTGTGTACCACAGCTGAGGCCCTCCTTCCTGAGTCTGTCATATCAATGCCTCGCCATGCTTCCCATGGAAGTCACTGTCTGACTGTGTCCAGGAGACACAGTAGAGTTAGGAAGGCTTGCTCAGGCGACTGGCCTTGGAGGAGATCACTAATTAACCCCAGCGGTTGTATTTTTCAACTGTTAATTTCCAGTAGCATCTGGATTATACAGGAAGGGAGGACATCTTGTATTGTGGCCTGGGACCAGAGCCATTCTAATCGTGTATTTAGTGACTTTGGACCTACAGATGCTCCTTGTCTATTGCCTTGCTTATATTCCTGCATCCCAGTGTGCACCAGGGCAGAAGCTTTGCCAAAAACCTGTCGGCTGTGGAGCCACAATATTGAGCGCGTCACATTCTTAGGTGTTGCTGTAACCGAACAAACAGACTGGACTGTTTGTACTTATAACCGCTTTCAAAATAACTTGACCACATATCTGTTTATACTTCACATCAACACTGTGATGTAGTTTGGCCCATGTGGCCTACTGTATCCAGCAAGCATCACTGTTCACAGCCAGCAGGTCAGACCAGGACATGTATAGAAAATAATAAAGTGCTACCTATATTAACTCAGCAGTTAGTTGGCTATGATGTTGACATAAAGTAGAAATGTACTAATCTTACCATCCTAATCTTAGTCTTGTTTTAGGCAATATTTAAGGCCAGGAACAATATGGATAAAAGTAGCAACACATGGAACCAATGGCCTTTAGATTGGATTATTCTATATTATTTGTGTTTTAATCAAATTCATACAGATGCAAATAACATGGTACGTTGAATAAGCATAATTTTGAAATTTGTGTGATATGTACTTCTCTGTTGGCAGATACTGTACTGTATGTACTGTATTCAGTTGTAAATGCATCCACTGTACATCACAGTACAGTTGGTTAAGTCCAGGTCTTTTACAAAGACATTGCTAACTGTCATTACTCACCAACACTGTAGTGTTGGTGAGACAAGTCTGTGACAAGCGAACTGCATTTTGAATATTTACTGCACCATATCAGATTATCATATACAGTACACCGTCAGATTATCACCTCTGTTTGATGCAGTATTGACTAGCTATTGGCTACTGGTTATTTATGGTTTACAGCAGCCAGACCACTTCATGTGTTTTCATTTTTATTTGTCATCCCACTGGTTTGAAATCCACACACATTTTGTGATGCTTGAAGTCCTGAAAATGTGTATTAACAGAAGCTCAAGAAAGATTCACTGTTAAACAGGTTTTATGGAGTGAATGGTAACGTAATTTGAGTTATGAAGGTTTAAACAGGTTTTCTGACTAACACAAGGTAAACAACATTCTAGAAATGTTACCAATACACTGGGAAGCTACACTACCCCTTCTGCCTTTTTCACTGTCTTTAAAAGACCGCACTCACATTGTGTGTGTTCAGGTTATGTTCCTGTCACGTGAAGAAGTATTCCTGTAGTGTGGTGTAGCCAGTTATGTTAGAAAATAACTGTTACGAAGGACAGTGCTGTTAATGCTGGCCAGTGAGAAATATGATACATAGATTTGGCAAAATTGTTGTTTTGCTGGCTTTCTTCCTAGAGTTGGTTTATGCTAGTGTCCTTGACTTCACACTGTATGCTGCCATCTGCTGGTTCTGTACTGTAACAATTGCACATGTGCTTTTGGGTTGGTTTTTTGTAAACCTTTGTCTGCGTTTTTGCTTTAGGGTTAGCTCATTTATGTGTTTTGTGCTGTAAGGACGTTTTTTTTGGCTGGCCCAACCTTGATTGTTATCATAACATTTCCATGTGTAATTGTTTTTAAGGCTGTGTTTTTCTCTTGTTTGTTTTTACACATTCTGTTCAGAATTTCCTGAAATACAGATGTACATGTACAAATATGTATGTTGTTTGCTGTGTCCATTATTGAAGCCAAATGAAATGTCTATAACAAGTACCAAATGCCAATTAATTTACAATGCATCCATCAATGCTTTATACTGTTATTACCTCTTACAACCAGAGGGGTGCAGCACATGGTAAAATAACAATCACCTCTTGCAGCTCACGTAGGCCTAATCCTTTTTCAAGGGTGATTACGTCATAGAAAAAACAATGTCTACCCACCATAAGTATTCTAAGATTCTGTGTTAAATGATGTATCAGCATAACCTAGTTATGGGAGCTGTGTAATCAGTAAAAACAAACGTTGGTTACCTTATAATGTGTTCTAAGACACCACTTTAAACAGAAATGACAAATTAAGTTATTAATGTGACTGAATGAGAACAAGGAGTCAAACCACAGTTTGTGAACCAGATACCGGCATGCTTGTAGAACCTGTTGAATGAATGACAAAGACCAATTGTAAATCACTTGGGAAGTGAGCAGGAATCAGACAAGTCCATCACTGTGATGGACATGTGTCACATTCCCATGGGCATTAAGAATACTTGAACCACTAGCTCTATTAACTCTTTCTAACAGACACTTTCTCCTGTAATCCCATTACAGTCCAAAGCAGTCAATGATGTATCTGGACTCCAGACCTTGTGGATGTCAGTGGACATGCATTTGCCAAGAGATGCCTATATCCTAGTTTTCAGTTTTTATTAAACATTTTGACCTACCTAATAAGCAGTGAATACCTTTTATTAATAGATAATAACATAGTAGCATCAATATATATAAACGACCGTTGAAATATCTGTTATTTGACTCCCCCTCTCCAACCTAGTTTTATTTGATCCCTTGCTTGCCCTAAGATCTTTTGGCCTTTGACTACAACATGGTTGACACTGTTGCTATACCTCAAACAGGGATTTCACCATCACCTGTCATCTTAATAACTTGTTCATTTGTATTGACAAGTACTCCCAATAGGGACAACGCATGGATGTGCAATAAATGGATTATCGATTATCTTTAATTTCTGTTGGTTGATTTCATCTGCCACGCTGGACATGTTTTTGAAATGACTTTATAGGTATGCTCCCCTACCATCTCCAACTCTTCATCTTGTCTTTTGTACCCCCTTCCAGGCCCAGCCAGTCTGGGTGGGGGGGGGGGGGGGGGGGGGGGGGGG
>JAODLL010070349.1:0-16774 GCA_026546735.1 Forbesichthys agassizii | reverse complement strand
ATAAAAAGTGAAGCGGTAAGAAGGGTTGGTCTCCTGGGACCCCCGTTCCCGTCACCTTCTCCAGTCATGGTAGACTCAGAAAGACTACACTTACATTTATTTGTCAGTCTTGGATTTGGTGTGGCACAACTTTAAGAAATAATGGGTGGAGGACGACAATTATAGCAATTTACAGACCAATATGAAATATAATACCACAGCCTGGTCACACACCCAATCTAAAACCTTTTGTGTAACTTTACATTCCTTAGCTCCAGTGACACAACACCTCTCCATTACAGGATACTACAGTGACGTGGCCAAGCCCAGTGTGGGGCCATGCCACATCTACCTTAGAGACAGTTGCATAACAAGATGGTTCTGAATGAATGTCTATAATACAGACAACACCACCAATGGCAGACTTGGAAACTCTCATTTTATCACAACCTGTTGACCACACTTATTGGAAAGGTAGCAAAGGCAGCACAATCGGCTCTGAGGTCCTTTTCCCCAGCAGGGAACTAGCTATGTGACTCACTGACAGCTCACCAGAGCGACTCATGCAAGCTTACTGTGACAGACAAAAGGAAGTGATGAGAACATATGATCTTTAAATTTCCACACCACCTTTTTCTTGGGGGGGGCGGGGGGGGAAGCAGTTTCTATGCAGTGCAGGGAAGTGCATTCCTGAAGGCTGCTTAGAGCCAAACTCAGATAAGATAGCCAGTTTGCTGTCAGACATGGCATTTAAGTTTAAATCGCATCTTTACGTTTTGGGGATAATACATTGCGTATATGTCCACACAGTGTTCATATACACACCCCTGGTAATGCATGCAAGTATTTCCAGTTGGACGCCAACGTTTTGTTCTATATTGCATCCAAAAAAAAAAACAAAAAAAAAACCCTGACAACTTAATTTCCCCTCCAATGAGGAAATATGCAGAAATTCCTACCAGGTAGCAATTTGAACAGGCTTGTCAAGATTGCATTTCCCCATTTGCTCTACAGTAAAAAATACAATTACAATGCAGGCCTACTTGCATTTGTATGTTTCTGAATTGAAATAGATTAAATTCAGATCCACGCACTACATGAAAATGTATGCCTATACTAGCCTGTTGAAGTGGCGTCACGGCACATTTACCTGCTTCAATAATATACCTATGCTGCTAACGCGATATCAGATGTGTGTGTGGAACACATAATGTGTCCATATTAGACGTAAATCCTGATGCAATAAACGGGCTCGCCAGCTGTGAAGGAACTATGCAGCGCAGTACGTACTTCTACTGTATAAAGTTTCAGCAACCATTGTGCATCCTGCCAAACCTGTCGTCGATCTAATTTATGCAACATTGCGTAGGCATATTGCCACCAATACACATTACATTTAAAAACTAAAGTATCTCAATTGTATAGAAGGTGTTCTGTTGATGAACAGCCGTAACAGCATCAAGACTAAATGTAGTCAATGTCGCAACAAATTACACCACACGGATAAGATCATATGCTATATTAACTCACCTTTAAAAAGATAGTCATATTCGTCTTCTTTGTTCGTCATATTTATTTTCTTCTTATTCTCCGGGCTTTTACGAAGGTGTGGGTTGAGCTACCGCAGCGTCTCAACTCTTGTCGCAGTTACCGTAGTGCTAAACAAACTATATACGTCGAAACCGACACCCTACCCGCCTCGTCTAGGGTGTTAATAGGTCCAAGGCTGCTCACTTTCTCACACACACATCAACACAACATAAGTAGGACGCCTACTTCAAAGTAAACCAAAAATACACAATATAACACTAGTGGTCTAAAAGTATTAAATTCACCATAAAAACTAATGAATTCACCTTACAAAGTTCAGAGTCTTCCTTCAGTGCTCACTCAATTCAATTGCCATTTCCGACTAACGACGTGACAGAATAATTTAGCCCCGCCTTTTGTTTATGTTCACTGGTCAATAGATGAGAGACGCATGTCAATACGTTGTTGTGATTGGTCTATATTACCGTCGCTAAGATGGAGGATAGGCCTACGTCTACTCTGTGGGCTGCTAACATATTAGTAACTGTATATTGCTGTATCTATCATTTGTCTTATTGTGATAAATTGTTAAATACTGAAAGATGCGTTTGGTCAGCAGGACTAAGTTAATTTACTCACATTGCACTCCTATATCATGGACGCAGAACAGTTTGAGAATCAAACACTCTTTTCTGTATTCTGGTGAATTGTTATGGAACGATCTGGTATGGTGGGAAATTATTTTTATTTAAAGGACAGAAACCCTGGCACAAAATCTGTGGAAACAATTGCAGTAATAGTTATCATATCATATTTTTCAACATAGGCCTGATTTAACATATTCTTTTGTCCTCTTTTCTTTGAGGGGAGTAAATATGCATGTGACATACAGTATTCATGTCAATGGTCAATTAATTAATTTTAATTAATGTATTAACTGATGGACTTCAATCGTTCATATGATCATATACAAAACATCTGTGTTTGGGATTTATCTAGCCTTAAATAGCTGATTTATAACAATAATGGTCTACTAAACATTTTGGTAACACTTTGGACATAACCTAATTTACATAACTTTGTTGTTTTTATCGGGGACACGCACACACACAAATACACTTGTTTTAAATATTGAGGGGGACGCATCCACTGTATCCCCCAAAGAATATAGGCCTATGCTCTAGTTACTACAGTAATATTCTACAGTAACATTTGTAATGTTTTCAAATTATAGTCTATGATCAGTCTAGGTGATTCTACATTTAGTCGATTTAAACGTTGGTTTTATAAACATCCAGGACAACACATATTTCTATAGGGCCAACTATTTTCCAGAAAAGGACAATGTTTAAAGTAGACTTACTATTTTGCAGGTCCAATTATTTTTAGCTCAACCAGCAGTAGCTGGTATGTTCTTTAGAATATTATGATTTTGAACAAGAATCACTCCAGGGTTATACATTGTAAGTTGTTAATTAGTAGACAGACTTGTCAACTTTATTTTTAAAGTGTAAAGAGAAATGTAAGAATTGCTTGCATAGTTCATAAGTCATACATTTGTGTTACATTGTATATATGCATTAGTTATTAACCACCAAGCAAATGTAATCATTAAAAAAAGAAAAACTGGAGACATGCATTATTTAAATGTACAATATAATTCACTAAATGCAGAGCTGTTTTGTAAAATGGGCTTAACTTTATCTCCAATGAGAGAAAGAGCTCAGTAACACACCAGAACAGTTCTGCCTGTTTTTCTATTGACCTACATACATTCAGGTTGGCTAAATAGCCAAAATAGCTTAGCAATTTCTAAGTACTAAACATGGTCTACAGCTAGTAGATACATTCAATAATACCTTGTCAACACATCATGGCACATTGTAACTGTCATGTTAGCAGCACCACAGTGCACCGTGCCAGTGTTTGTCAACAAAGGTTGCCACTGTTGCCTATTCCACGTCAATGCTGTCCAAGACATTCACAGGACAGATGTCAGTTACATCAAGCTGTCCTGCCATTCCGTCTGACATCCACGTCCATCATTTATGAAGATGTGTATTATCAGATGTTTCTGCAACATGGCTTATTTTCTTCTGTGCCACTTGTGACTTGTGTGCTCAGAGTCAAAGCACTGATGGAGCCACGCACCGCCACTTTACTGCTCACCTTCTTGTGAATCTCTAAGAGCACAGGTATGGAATGCACTGTAGTCAGTCGCTGTTACTGTCACTTTATTAATGTCATATAATGTAAACTGTAATATATTTAAACAATTGTTTTAAAACATGTTCAGACATTGCACAAACATAAATCTACATGCAACACCATTTCACCAAGTCACCTGAGTGTCTTACCTGTTAGGACATTGTTGAATGCTGCCTCAACATTAACTGACTCCAGGGCGGAACTCTCCAGAAACAAAATACCATTCTTCTCTACAAAGTGCAAACCAGTACATTTAAGTCAGAGACGCTATACTGTATATTTCTTATGTGCAGTATAGGTGTTAACAGTGAGTCAATGTCTACTATAGAGACAATTCACCTAAAAGTAATACAAAATACAATCAATTGGAATATAAAGACATTCTCTAACAGGTTTTGATTGTTATAACTAATTACTTATTTGAATTAGTAGAAGTTGCAGTGTTATACAAATATTTAACACAATTATAGGGATTAATACAAAAAGTTGGATGTTGGCTGTGTACCTGCAAAGTCTTTGGCCTCCTCCGTGGGCACAGATCTCAATGAGGCTAAGTCAGTCTTGTTGCCAACCAACATTACAACAATGTGAGGGTCTGCATGGTCGTACAGCTCCTTTAACCAACGCTCCACACTTTCATATGTCAAGTGTTTGGTAATGTCATATACCAACAGGGCCCCAACAGCCCCACGGTAATACCTATTTAAATATAAATAAACAGTAGTGTGTTATACAATATATTTTGTCTGTTAAATTACTATTCTGAAGTACAAAACCATTCCAAACAAACTAGCATATGATATTAATTTCATTTCATTTTAATAGATTATCGAACAAGTATAGGGGTAATTATAAAAATAAACAAAAACAACGGAAAATATAATGGTGTATAGTGTCACATATTTTATTGGAAAATTAAATTGACTTTTTTTTTTACATGTTATGTTTCCATGTTGTTAATTCTTCCAGCTTCATAAAAAAAAGACTGGTTCAGGAATTTCCTCAGTCAGAAAAGAGATTTGATGGGATCTGGGTGTTCAAAAAACGAATTCTCGTTCCAACCAAAGTCATTTTTGGGCCAAAGTGTGCCAGCTGAATAATAGCTGGCAGAGACAACTTGTCTGGGATTGTGTGGAATTGAAGATTATTATTACCCTTATTATGGCTGAAACTGTTTCACCTCATAGTCCTCTAACAAACTCTGCTGAATTAACAAACAAGGAAGAATGTTTATTGAATTAGACACAGCAGCAGTAACAGTCCAGCAAAAGGCTGCGGTGATCCTTGGTACTCACGCTGAGGTTATGGCCCGGTATCTCTCAAGCCCGGCCGTGTCCCAGATCTGAGCCTTGATTGTAAGTCCGTGCAGCTGTACCGTGCGGGTGCTGAACTCCACCCCAATGGTGGTGCGGCTGTCATGGCTGAACTCATTCTTGGTAAAGCGGGAGAGCAGGTTGCTCTTGCCCACACCCGATTCTCCTATTAGCACCACTGGAGAGGAGCGGTCGGTAAATGTATGGGAGAATGCATAACAGGACAAATACTCATACATTCATCCTCCCTTCATTAACTCTAATAGTGATAGATGGGTTGGTACAAACTAGACACTTAAGCAACAGCTTTCAGTAAGAACTAGATAAGCAGAAATCCAGAGGACAGAACTGCCTGAACATGTTTCTTAGTGCTTTAATAATAATAATATTATTAAAATTATTAATAATACAAATTATAATTAATCAAATTAAACATAGATGCTGTACGGTTAATGTCTGCTCTGGGTTGTGTAAGGAATGTGAGTGCGTCCATGATTGCCTGATTGCTACAGCCTGTGTGTCAACAACTTATCCCACAAGATGTTAAACCCTGTCGGTCCATTGGCTCCCATAGAACAAGATTACTAGACCTTGTTCATTTGTCATGCTGTACTGTACTGAAATCCCAAGTCTATATACACCTGTTGGTGCACAGGCACATTTCAACAGAAGCCTAGAAACGTGAAGTAAACACACAATGACGCAAAACTTACAAGTCAACCTTTGTCTTTAAGAAGCTATTCTAAATCAAGTGTAACAGGTTAAGTTACTATTTCCTTTCATCTTGGTCAGAGAAACCAGAGAGACTACCATGTAACGTGTACAGAGGAACAAAGAACAATGGAATAGAGACCACCCCCAAATGTAGTTGTAAGTAGCTGACTCAAGAGACAGAGACAGAGAGAGAGAGACTTGTTAATCACAAAAACTGCCCACACAGTGGCAATGCAGTCCTTCAGCTCTACAGATGGACTAGACTAGGTAATCTGGCCACCAATCCTCAACATCATGTCAGTTATTTCAGCAAGTTTTTACAATGTTACTTCACAGTTATTACATTTGATCAATTTGATCCATACTAATTATGGGCAGTAATATCTGAACAAAACAGTCAACAGAGTTTTTTTTACAAAATTGATTGAATGATGTTCAGTGGACCTGGTCATTACTGTTTGTTTTACAATTGGGCATTATGCAAATAGTGACAGGATTTCCCTATAGTTCACTCCTGAGTAACTTTTACGTAAATACTGCTGGTTGCCATGGCAAATGAGGACAACAGGCTTTTACTATGGTGATTAATTTGTTGATTGGATCTACCAATAATGGGCGACAGCGGCACAGTGGGTAGAGGGGGCGACAGGTGATCCAGAATTGTCTGGGTCGATCCCGGCTAACTTGAGCAAGACACCTAACCATAATTGCACACGGTGGTCGTTCAGTGTATGCGGGTGAATGTGACGCAATCCTGTACAGCGCTTTGAGTGGCTGGAAGGTTAGGAAAGCGCTATATAAATGCAGTGCATTTACCATTAATGTACCGTATATCTTGGATAGCCTACATGTTTTTACTACATTTTCATTATTAGTATATTCCGGATGAAAACATTGAGAGGTATTGTCAATAGGAACTTAATGATGATACGTTTTAAGATAAACCTTAATATTGCATTAAAGCCCTCCACAGAACCCCTGCAAGTGTATGGTATTGCAGGCAGAGCAGATAAACTGGGCCTATGAGCACTCTAGAAGCGTATCGAAAGAGTGCAAGCCACTCAGCATTGAGAGTATGAAGGGTGTGTGCTCTTCATTGTCAATATATTTTGTAGCGAATCATGTTTCATTGTTGTATTGTATAATTTCATAACACTACTGTATACATTTAACCACACTGGTAATACTGGACACATTTACAGTACACTAAACCTTCAATGTCTTACCGACTGACCTTTCCTTGTGAGAATGTCAAAGCACTTATCCTTAATGTACCATATCATCTGTCTCGTCATCACGTCTTGTCTTTTCTTAAAACACATGACACATACTGAAAGGAATAGTGCTTTTCTAATGTGACAGTAACATTTGTAGTTGTTTCTACATTTTCACTTCAGAGTGATTTTTTGTCCTGAAATAAATTATAGCAGAATAACTAGAAGAAATATATTTTAAATGAACTTATTCTGCAATTTGATTTTTGTGGCATATAAGCATCACAATTAATTACATTGCAATGTTACATACAGTATAGGCTCGGGAAGACTTAGGTAATTCTTTCACTTTTAAGCAGTGTACACAAAAAGCAAGATTAAAATAAGAGCATTAAATGGCGTGAAAGTACATAAGTGATCTAAACATGTATCCGTTTAGTAAAATGGCAATATGCAAATGTCCACCAATGTATCAAGCTATAAACGTGTCACTGTTACTGTTGCTGTAACACCCCAACTCTTTGCAATCCCAACCTGAGAGAAATGTTTATCAACCTTTGAATTACATTTAAGACAAGTGCTTACCTTTAAAGACAAAGTTGTAAGACTCATCTGACCCCATGTTTTCTTCAATCAGTGTTGACACACCATAAAGTGTTCAATCGTATTTACAACACTTGAGTTATGATCAGAACGATGCTGTCCCAACACTTTACGTAAAAACAGCGTAGTGTCTTGCTCTCTGTAGCCAGGTAGTAGCTTAAAGTGGATATGTGTTTAGTTTAGCTGTTCGGGGAGGGACGAGGAGATAGGTGTGTCTCAGGTATAGTGGCAGCAAAAGACAGGGTTAGCAGGTGGGGCATTTGGCTAAAGTGCTGCTAAAAAGAAAATCGTCACCACCTAGTGGAGGAACCAGGTTAATGCCAGTCATTCTGCAGGCTGTTTACTATACACACATACTCATTCAATGTTTAGGCCAATCTGTAATGTTCCATGCATATTGTCAAAGCAGTCCACGTAGGGGCAAAACATGTACCAGAATCATTTAAGATTTACAATACTAAAATTTGAAATAATTTGTTGACATCATACCAAACTATACCTATTTAGTGTTGAAAGAAAAGACCCTGCATTCAAACACAACATCCAAACCAGAAGTAAGAGTTTCAGAAGTGTACAACTATAACTCAAACTCAATTAGATTATGTACATAAAGATAGCAAATTTATTTATCATTACAGCAATAAACCATCAAATTATATAATCTTCCATGAAACATACTCAATTCCGAGTCAGAGTTTGCCTGACTGTAATCAGGAACCCAAGATAAAGCCCTATTGCCATCGATGGGAAGGGGAGCATCATCTCATCAAGCTAAGAGTTATTACCAATATGCTGGGTTTGCTATTACAACAGACTATTCATTCAACAAATAAATGAAGAAGGTTTTTTACAAACAATGCAATGTTAGAATGGCAAGTGAAGATAAATACAGTGATTAAATAACCACTTACATACATGTGAATTAATTTATACAGACAATAATCCATCTATGAGTTGTGTCAACAGATGATCTCCCAGACAGACAACTACAAATGAGACCTCCAAAGACATACTCTATGACGCTGCCACTTGAGTTAATGGTTCCTCCAGGTACAGCACAAGGGCCTCTGCCTGCAAAACCAGATATAGGATGACATCAATATCCCATGGGTTACAAGCCCATATACATGTTAGTGTACAAACCAGCTTTAGCCTGATCGGCATAATTTACAAAATATTACACCAATATAAAGAATATACAATTGATCTGTTTTCTTAGGAAATTTTACATTAATACAGAATTTGCCCAAACAGTGATGATTCAGTAACATGTATGCCAGCTATTGGATGGCGACTTATGACTAGAGTTATTTTGCAGTATTCCTTGAGAATGTTGCAGAACCCAAATACATAATAGATAATTCACATTAGTAATACAGGTTATGTGGAACATATACATTGTTTAATTTTACAAATTGTAATAAGATTGGACTACTTATTTAACAATACTTTTTATCCAAAGGGACTTCAAAGAAGTGTCAGTGGCTGAATATGTGATACTACATCAGTAGGAGCATTAATTAGTTATGTGTATAATGATAATTCTTTCTTTGTGTGAGTGTGTGCAGATGATGGTGCATGTGAAGTGGGTGTTTGCCTACAGGAAAGATTTTAACAGAAGGCCATGCACCCGGAGGGTGTTGCTGAATGGGAGCAGAACGTTTTTTTTTACCTTGTTTTCTAAGCAGCTTCATTTGTGTTGGGTTGTGCCCGGCCATTTATTTGAAGACCTTTTCTATATGTTATTTTATTTATTATTATTTCTGTATTAGTTATTCGTTAAACAAGTCTTTATTCAAAATCAAACCTGGACAAGTGAATGCTTTTAAACAGGAGTCATAAATCCCCCAGTCACCCAACATTAAGAAGTGGTTTTATAGAAGGGAAGAGGCCACTACGACATCTTAATAAAAACATTCGGTTAGAATAATGACATTAGTAGTTCTAGGGCTAACTGGGCACTAATAGAAAACTAGTTCATCCACAATCACCTGGCAAGTATTTATTTGTATTAAAGTGCCTGCCCTTTTCTAAACAGCTTCAGTTGACATTTGACAACTTTCTGATGTGTAACAAACAATCTGGCACAGGTTAGTAATTCTCACCTTTGCTTTGAGCATTCCAAAACCGACTGTCTCCTTGGCATACATGCACAGCAGTAGGTTGGCTACCCGCGTGATAGCCACCCTGCCCTCCTGAAGGGTTTAAAGAGTCAGATTGATACAATAGAAATTGCCTAAATATGTAATAATAACAATGTTATATTTCTTACCATGCAATCCATTAAGATGAACTTGAGTTTGTCTTCGTTGAAAGCTTGATGTCCATTCTTATCATAGGCTGCCCAGATGTTGCTCGCAATAGCAGCTGTCACGCGGGCATCAGTGTCCCCATAACCAGAGTAGGCCAAAAGAGACCCCTCATTATTAAGTAAGCTGAAAGAATTGTTTGAGTCAAAGTTATTTCATAAAACATAATTTAAACGTGCATTAGTCATTGAATCAAGGCATAAAAGTTGCGATTGCTTTGAATGCTTGTAGGCTTTATACACGGTCTTTGGAAGCCCTACCGTCACCATGTAACTAGTAGGCTAATGCATAGCATTCCTGTATGTAAAGTTGATAGTGTATTGTAACTAAAGCAGCCCCACTGTTAGCAGTGGCATGTCATTTCAGCTAACATTAGCGAGCTAACCAGTATAGATTCTACTCACAGTGTGCTTTGTACTCCATTTGTATTGGCCTGGCTGAGTACCTGAGTCAGCGCCTTTGGTCGTAACATAGTTTCGGTAAGACTATGCTAGTTGTCAACTTGACAATAGTAATACTTTTAAAAGTATATTTAACACATGAATACTGTATTCAAGCTTCCCAAACGTCCACACACATCAAGTCAGCTGACTTATACTTCCCTTTCCCGATTTAGTGGTCACAATGCATTATGGGTGATTGAGTCAAAACAAGTGCCTGCTGACCATGGCTGTTGACTAATGCTAAAAACATGTCTTTTATTGTCTTTTTTTCAGGAAATTCTAAATGTTATTTATAGATGTAGAATTAAAAGAATAAAAAAGGTGATTATTGGTGAAAACATTAGATTCTCGAACAGGCTAGCCTAACCTAACACACACACATTTGATTTTGAAAAGTGGCTGAAATTAACAACAGGATACCCTTGTTTGTCTGATGATGCTGAACATATTATTTTTAACTTTTTTTGGCCACCAATCCTCAACATCATAGCAGTTGTACGTTTTATCGATTGGACACATAGTTCAGGCATTATGTTTAACCAAATCAAAATAATGTTCATACTGATCATACTATTTCAACTAATTAATTAATTAATTTTCTCTGGACATTATGAAAATAGTTCCAATTCTCTCACAGTTCACTGCTCATTATTAAAAGCGCAGTCAGTGATGCTGGAGAAAGTAACTTTATGTTTTAACTCTATCAAACAAACACCTCTTTCTACAATGCCATAGCATAGAGTGCTTCCTCAGACACTCCACCCCACACGTTCCTAGTGGAAACACATTGCCTAGGCTAGATTAGGGTTGTAATAGTGTGGTCTGCACCACTGTTTGTGTTCCCATTTACATGGTTGTGTAGGAATAGCTGATTCTTTTTTTAAAAAGCATATAGCTGACCGTGTGTAGATATTAGCTGAATTTAACGCTTTAAGTGTATACACAACTGGTAGCAAATAGTACTTTATTGCATATTTGCAGTGTATACCCATTCCTGAATTATCTTGTGAAATGTACTGCATATTTATTGTGTATTCGTTTTATATTTTCTGTCCTTTCTTCTGTTATTTATGTTTTGGTGGAACTGGCTGCAAGGCTAATTTCCCTAGTGGCACAATAACGAAACATTTGGAACAACATCCTATAGCCTTCGCAATTAATTTCCAATGTGTGGGCCAGAGTGTCTGCGGAAGCACCATATGGCAGTTTCTGTTTTGATAAAGGTCAAATCAACAAGCTTTCTCCAATATAATCATTGGTCACTTCAACACAAGATTATTTATGTTACTAAAAAACTACAAACATATTCAATGATTAACACATCAGCCAACGATAGATGAAGTAGAATTCCATTGTACTTCATCTGAGACACACAGGCGTGTGATACGTTCTGTTTAATGGACCAGTCCAGACCTCGACCATCAGACAGGAGTCATTCTCTTCCCATTCCACATACATTTTTAAACTCCCCCTGCAGTACACTAAGGTGGGCTAAAGAGCAGAAGGCTCTTGACGGTAGCATTAATAGCACCCCCCACCCCCATATGAGAGCCTGTAGATCAGGGGTAGGGAACCCTGGGTTCCCTACCCCTGCTGTAGATTGTTTTCTTCATGGCTGATGAAGCTCACTGTGTTAAGATGGTCCAGTTTTTATTAAAGCTGGACCTCTGGGGTCTGAGACTGTAAGGATAAGGCAATTAATGTAGACATATGCTCAGGTACATTTATCTCCAGAAATTTGTCCAGTTACATTGATTTTGATTAACTATTCAATTTGATTCAGTATGTGATGTTGTAATACATCTTCGTTGTCTTAATTAAACTCCCACTATATAATTGATTTGCTTAATATTTATTAAAGGTACACCTCTTAATTTAAGAAACTACAATTACACTTGCATATGGATGAAACGTGCCAGTGTCCCTCCACTGCAAACATCTGTAAAATATGTTGCATTAGCTCTGAGGATTAAAATGTTTGTTCCCTGTGCCGAGGCTGGATGGTTCTCAGGGGTACAATGCCCCCATGTGGTTGGAGGACGTATTACATATATATAAATATACACAACCATAGAGAATCTGCATATTTCATTAAACTAGATTATAGATAAGAAAACGCTATTGTCGTTGTAAATTTCTTCAGAGACCCTGAGAACCCCCCCCACCAACAACGAGTATATTTTATTATGAATTCCAAAGGCCCATGGGGACTGGAGATAATAGTAGCAGCATCTCTTATGGATGGGGCCAATGTGGAGGTGATGCGGATGGCTTTGCCGCTGCATAGTTGTTTGACTACCTCAGTGACTTCCATCAGGGTAATTGATGATAATCCCCCATCAGCCTCCAGCTTTGCCTCTACAATAGAGGGTAGTAAGTTAGATTTACTTATTTAGTTACATTCCTCAAAGTGTTCCTTCCACCACCAAATTACCTCCTCGGTTGAAGTCCACAGCATCCCATCCTTACAGCTTGGATGGTTCCCCATTTCCCCCTCCTGAGGTGGCAGATGGTTTTCCAGAAACACCTTTGGGCCTGCCCGTACCTTAATCAATCAATTCACAGCTTTTCCTAAATAGTTTTGCTTGCTCAAATACTAACTTGCATGTTGCAAATGCAATGGTTAAGTGAGACATCATTTAATCTTTTGACTGTTGATACAGATCTAATCAGTATCAGGTATCCACCCTCTTATATACGCAAAACAAAGAGTACAGTCTGAACAACAAACATTCTCTACTGCTCTGATATGATAAAGTAAATAGTCAATATTTTAAGATTGATGTAATCAGCCCACACCTGGAATTATTCAGATAATTAGCTGTATATGTGGAGACCATTTGTGGCATGCTAGTCCAAATATCCAATGACACATCAAGCCTGACCTGTATGTAATTTTTAACAAACGAAGAACATAGTTTTAAGTTTTAATATATACATTCAAATCATCAAATTGTGTTTTAGTTACTTTTCTATGTATCATTATAATTAAAGATTTTTTCCAATTATTTGCATGGCTGCAGATTTTGCATTAAAAAAATGAAAACTATTCCCACACACATGCTTTTCCAATGTACCGTTCTAGTTTTCATGTGAGTATAAATGTGAAACCAACATTGCATATACTCTACATTACAGTATATACAAATAAACGTCATCCTGTTTTTAGGACTCTTTGTCATGGAAATAACCTTTTCTTTAATGACAATGGGAAACTTGAACTTTCACAATCCTACAATCTCTGGATGGCAGCTATTCAAGATTTCCACACCCTTATCACCATCTCTGGAGCCCACAACAGCATGACTCTCTATGGAGGCCCATTTACTGAATGCCAAGCTTTGCCCCTGAATGTTCAGTTAAGGGCTGGCATACGCTTCCTGGACCTCAAAGTCTTTGTGCTTTTTGACACTATGTCACACAAGGAGTAATGTACCAACACAGCATGCTCAAGGATGTCTTAAACACTGTTAGATAATTTCTATCAGAATTTGGGAGTGAGGCAGTTATCATCCAAGTGGAGCCAGAGTTTTTCCGTAAAGCTATGGCTAATCAGATGGTGCAGAGTGTGCTCAACAATGACCAGAATGTTTGGGTGAGCTCTGGAATGCAAACCATGGGTAGGTCAGGGGGAAAATATACAAAAAGCACGTTCACACTAGGTATACCACTCATAGAAACCAACGGTGGTGACAGCAAGGTTACTGATACAAAAGATAAGGACAAAATGTTAATTAATTACTTAAGCCAAGCCACAGAGGCTTGTGGAGGTGATAACATAGTTCTTACCTACACAAGTGGTACTGGTGTAGCAGTTGTGCACTGTCTCTTGCGTTGTATTTAATAATTTGTCGACATCACTTTTGGCACCCACTCGCCATTTATTGCTGATAATACAAAATATGTGTAAATTCTCCAGTCAGTCTCACAGCTCCAAAGCTCACCGAGACAGTGCATGCAGACTTAATACAAATGTTTTACACATAACAGAAAATAAATTGTACAGTACCTGATAATACAAAATATGTGTAAATTCTACACAGTCAGTCTCACAGCTCCAAAGCTCTAGAACAAAATAAAATCGATTTACTTTATAATGGCTAGCATCTAGCATCTACAATACTAGGTTTGAATACAGAGTGGAATTAAGCTAGCTAAACAGACAAAAACGTGGTGTATTTATACTTTCCACAATACACAAGGCAACCAAGATCAACAAAAGGCATTTCTTGAAGTAATTAGAAGCTTAATTCAACATGCAAAGTACATAAAACAAACTTTTACCTATGAAAACAATACTAGAATTTATATTTTTATGGAGCTGATAACCAATCCACATACCACAGAGACAGCGCATGCAGACTTAATATAAAATGTGGCGCACCGATCAAGTCTGCAGGGGCGCAGTAGAGGGCGCTCATGTTATTCATACATACATAAGCTTGAGGCAACACCCATAGTCACAGGAATAAAATAAATGAAATAGTATGAAACAAAAATAAATAATACAGTAAAATCAGTACATATATCCATTATTAGGCAAATGGCAAGTGGAGTCATTTCCTCTGCTACACTGGCCTGGATATATTCACTGGTATGTTTCTAAGTCCTAAAACGGTGGCATCCTACAGAAAGAACAAACATACAAAAATGAAATACGACCTGCAAAAGAAACACATTTTTAGGGAATGCCAATGAATTAATAAAATTACTGTGTGACGACGGACCTGCTGTGTTTCAGCAGGCCTCTGGTCCTGATTGGCTAGGTAGGCCCTAATTAGGCTGATTAAGGGCACCTGCATGCCAAACATATTGGTGTGTTCCAGCACAATGTCAGGGTGACTCTCCTGGCACCACACATGATGTTCGTGGTTTGGTTCGCTTCTTTGTTTAGTTAGCATGCACCACATATATTCAGTACTTACACCTACAGACATTTACACCTCATTCTATTTTATTCAGTTGGTTAGTTACGTGTTTGATTTGTTTGGTTTACGGCCCATGAGCCAGGTCGTAACAACTGCCATCTATTAAAGTTAATAGACGCAACAAAATAAATGCTGCGTTCAGGTGATGCTCAGGTGGTCCCTATTTACGAGTAGCCTGATTAAATAACATGGAAGTAAGCTAAACAGATGTGTTTTGATGTCACTCTATTATAGTTTCCGATGTGTTGACAGCAGCTAACTGTTAACATATTAGCAAATAACTTAGTATGCAATGTGAAGTGAATGGCTGTGATTTGATTATTACATTAGTAAGTATAGTTCTTGCCTTCACCAGACACAGTAATCACAATTGGCACTCACAGCTGCAGCTGTCCTACGCATCTCATGCCTAATGTACCACTTGGTCTCAAACAAAAAAAAGACATGGCTTATTAATGTACCTACCTACATTGGTTGTAGTCAATTGAGACGCATGTAGAATGTGGATGTCGTTGTGTTTTCTGAATTGTTGTCGTGTTTTGAACTTCAGGGCCACCGTAGTAAAGAGTTGCCAACGCTGTTTCCTAGTTGTTGCGACTATTACCGCAGCCAGTGAATGCAGGATTAGATAACCAGACAACCAGGTCAAATTAATCAACCGCGTACCACCAAACACGGAAAAGGTGAGATAGTAAATAATTGAAAAAATACACAGTATAGAACGTCGCCAGCCTGACATAGCCTAATTTTACTTTAGCTGACCCGACCGTATATACCATGTTGCGCACTTTGACGGCCAAAGTATATTACTGGACTATAGCCCTATATAATGTGGATTTGTAAATTCAGAAATTGGGTCTGAACAACACGGACTTTCCTAGGTCAGGAAATCAGACCTAGAACTCAAACGTTTGTTTCTAAAATAGGCCTAGGCCTACATAGGGAATACCATGCATTGACTACTGTACCGTAGTAGCCAGGGTTGGGAAGTAACGTATTACAAAAAACTAACTGTAATCCACAATTACAAAATCAAATAATGTAATCAGATTACAAGTATTAATTTATTTATTAGATAATTACTTATAGGACTACTTTCAAACATAAAAGGTACATTTGCAGTAGAAAAATGCATAAAACAAATACTAATTTTAACCTTCCATTAACGTTTATCAAGAATTGAAATAAAGTCCTACTTTGATATGATCCCCTGCGCAACATATACGGTCACAAAAATAGAAAGATTTGGCGTGCCAATGGAGTAAATTGCTTTGGATGGCATTTCAAAGAAAAGTGTTTACGTGTAAAGTAATCTAAAAGTAATGGAAAGTAAAAAGAATGTTACTAAATTTAGGTAATCCGAAAGTTAGTTACTGATCATAATTTTAATCTGGTAACTAGTAACTAACGGATTACATTTAAAAAGAACCTACCCAACCCTGGTATACAGTAGCCAACCAGTAGGATAGGCTGCTGTGTAGACCATTTCATTACCGTGTGTGTGTGTGTGTGTGTGTGTGTGTGTGTGTATAT
>JAODLL010070338.1:0-16774 GCA_026546735.1 Forbesichthys agassizii | reverse complement strand
ATATACATATACATATATATATATATATATATATACACACATATATATATACATACATATACATACACATACATACACATACATATACATACATACATACACATATACATACATACATACATATATACATACATACATATATACATATATATAAAAAAATAAAAAATAAATAAAAAAGATTAACAGTTAAGATAGTCTACAGAGGGAGAAGAGATGTGGCTGCCACAATGCTGTGCGCAACTGCACATCTGTGCGTTGTTTGTATATTAATTCAGCTTAGCATCCTGACAAACAGGATTCAACTGAGCATTACAAAATGTTAAATGTTTGCAGGTGAGGTGACAGAGTATACATTTCCTCATCGTTTGGATGAATGACTGCGTGCCTGGCGATATCGCTGGTTCACCACTTCTCCTTCCTTGAACCACTTTGATAGGTACTAAGTGATCACTGCAGACCGGAAACACTCCACAAGAGCTGCACTTTTGAAGCTGGTTAATTTTTCCTGCTTGAAAGCTTCAAAGACAAAATGTTGACTTGCTGCCTAATATTTATATCTCACCCACTGAAAAGTGCCATGATAACAGATTTATCAGTAGTATTCACGTACCTGTCATAATGTTATGGCTGATTGGTGTATTTTATGTATTAGGCTACATATTATGATTCGTTCTGTCCGTCATTGCACTTTTGGATAACTGCGCTCTATACCCATTTAATGTTTGTGTTGGATGTGTGGTACCAAAGGGACCCAGAGATTACTTCTTTCAAGTACAAATGGAAATGTACTGTCTAGCGCTGCAAATATCCAAATTGGTTATTTATTTAGACCTCATTAGAGCATCTACAATACGCCTAGATGTGCCATTTGACATGGCCTTTTCAATAACCATGTCAGAAGGCTTAGAAGCTTCTGTTTCCAACACATGTTGCCAAATGTGGCTGATGACGGTGTACTGTAGAGGGACCAAACTAAATAGAACTGCAATATCATCTGCATGCTTGTTATTATTAATACATACAAGACAGAATGTTATCTCTCTTAAATATACTATGGATTATTCATTATAAACATTTGTTATTTACAGGTATTGTGCTGTGACAAACATTGTAACTTTGTAAAATAATAAAAATTAAAATATTCATCTACATTTCCTAAAATAATGACAATAGTTTAAACTGTATTTTCATCTGCCCTTACGTCCCTTTGCAACACAAAGTGACGCCTTTGCTTCAGAACAGTAGGCTACCAGTAGCATGAGTGGGATGATATTATTTAACTGACATATGTGTCATGTTACTCAGTAGTCAGTCACCTAGGTAACAATGTATTCATTGTGATCTAACCTGAAATGTACTGCAGACCCACCCGGCTGATGTTTGGCCTCACAAGGATCTATTCGGACAGCACCAGATCGTCTTTGTTCTTGGCTAAGGCTAGTATTAGTATATATAGATATACTAACATCTATACATTTTGGATATGATGCGTAGCCATAGCCAGATGCAACTGGCCGCCATAAAAACAAATCTGAACACGGACCAGAAGTATCTCTGGGTCCCACTTTCTTTTAGAACACAGGCGGATGTTCTGTTAAAACCGGTTAACTATTTTTATGTACCCTACTCTACTGTAAAACCTGAAATGTCAGGCCTAGCGATTTGCTTGTGTTTATATTAAACATAAAAATGGGGGGAACAATGTGACCCTATGAGAGCTGTAGGGAGAGGTAGAGAGGCAAGGCAGCCACTTAAAAGTAAAGTCAGCTATTGCAAACTAATTTAAAGAGAATACACATATTGTCAAATTCAACAAATATCTCCTCAGATTTCACTATCTTACCGTTCTCTGTGCGTGTTGAAAAAAATAAACTGATACTTCTAGACAGCCCTGGCTACGTAAACAGGAACATAAACAAAGTGGCGAACATCGCTCACGTAAACAAAGCCGCAGTACCCTTTGCTTCACAATGTGTTTCGATGTGTGGGGCAACGCCTCGGAGGGCGCAGAGGAATATTGTTTGATTTGAGCTTGAATTTAGCAAGCATTCTCGAGAATACTTGCTAAAATGTTGCTGCTCATGAAGTAGATTTTCAATGTGCCACTCTTTTCATATAAATATGTGCTGCTACATAAATGTAAAATGTCAGAGTACTTTTTAGTATTATGCATGCTGACATTACATGTTGAACTACGCAGTAGCAAGTGAAATACTACTTTATCAAGCTACATACAGTTTGGACATCATTGAGTGCAAACATGAAAACAGCTTAACACATTAAGGAGGTATCTAAAGAGTTATCTATTATTTACTGATAAAATATATACAGTAAAGTTAATGCATAAATACACAAATTAAAAGTTGCCGACTCCCTACATACATTTAGCTAAACTTGATTGCGGGCTTCAGATTTCACAGAACACAAACTTAGCTAGAAGCCCCCTTATACAGCTGTGGTTACCATTAACAATTATTATTATTATTATTATTATTATTAGAATTATTATTATGTGGTGTAGTTAGAGATAAGAACTAGTATATGGATAACATGGAAGGCTAGGTGACTGACAGGGAGGATAACCAGGACAGGCATGTCTTACAGTTTGACAAATCTTTAAAAGGATAATCTATGTTGAGATTGTTGACAAATTTCAACTTCAGTAGTATACAACATGTCTTCTTGTAGTAATGGTTTTCTGGCAAATTCTCAATCAAATGCTATTATACCTGTGTATGTACACTTGCAGTAGCCTATAACTAATACAACTTTTAAAAAATCAGCACACATTAAAAATCACTTTCAGACTGAATACTAAAGTATTATCAACATTAGGTAAGTGCGTCATTAAAAAAATATTTACATCAAAATTGTTATGACAGGAAACTGGTTTCACAAACACATTCTTGAGCCCAGCCTGACATATTTGTAAAAAGAAATGGTGAAATAATAGACTGTAAAAAACACCTGTATTTAACAACATACATTGTATTTACTACTGTTTTTTCTGTTGTATTAACATTCAGTAAGTTGGAGCCTGAAAATTGTTACGGTTATCTCCATGAAGTTGGCACCCCAGATGTGATACAGAATTAAAAGTATTGCCATTTGTTTGTGCATAGTTTGTGCACGCAAAATGCTCAAACTGTTTGTGCGCTCAAACTGTTTCAGAAAAGTTTAACATGAAATCTTTTGCAATGGTGTGATGTCCAAAACTAATCTGACATGCCAGATATCTGTGTCTGTTAGACACATCCATCATTAACATTGTTTTAAAAGGGAATGTGCCTTCAAAAAATGCTGGTGATTGGAAGAACCTGTGAACCAGCAGAGACTGTTATCCACTCTTGCAGTAGAAAAGTCAGGAGAAGAGTGAAAACATTTTACATTGAGAAAAGCCTCTGCTCTAATAATAAATCTGATGCTGTATTAATGCATCATCTACGTCAACCTCTGCAGGAGGCCATTATCATTTTCGAGTTGTTTTCAAGTGGCCTTCTTTACACCTAAACCACGCACGTAGCTAACAGTACAACGCTGACTAAACACAATAGGTTTACCGGCCTGAAAGAATATACAATTTCGCATTAATATCATGTTTTACTTATTGCATTAATTTGTGCATCATGTGCTCTCTCATCATGTCCTCTTGTTTGTCTAATGCTGGAATGGGCCAAATAGCTCATGGGCTTTAAACTTGGTATTTATTTAAAACGCACAAAGTTTTATTTTGAGTGAGATGCACACAAAATACTTATATTCACATTTGACATTTTGTCATCATGTGGGATAGGGGGTGCCAAATTCAGAGTTGTTACTGTTTGCTATATAGGGATTTACTTTTGCAGAATGTGGAGAAAACTCTGAAGTGATAGAGAAAATGTCTAGCTAAAACTGTCACAATGCAACAATACTTAAATGTGCAGATTCTGCCAATTTATTTTATTCAATCTTTTTTTGTGATAAAAATAACTTTGCCTGTGTTCAACATTCTAGAAAGAGCAGAAGATTGGAAAATATTTGATGTGGCATTTCAATGCCAGCACCAAGAAAAGAGAAAATGAATTTTGGAGAAATGTAACACCACATCAAAAAGAAAGAAACCACATAAGTCGCACAAACAGTAACAGGCACCACTGTTAGCAAAAAAACATATTGCTCCAAATACATTACTAGCAACTCATAGAGGACCATGAATAAAAAAAGAACAATGGCTTACAATTTGTAGATGCTCTGAGATGTGAAGAGTGTGGAGTCTAGCTCACGCTCCTAACCCCAGATGTTGAGGATGATACTGCTGCTGCTGAAAGTTGGAAAGTAGGTTGGCGTTTCACTATCAAGTAAAAATATATATTTGTACTCGTTTATACTATGACAATAACATTACAAATAAAAAATATATATATGTTCAATGTCTTCTAAACAGTCAAAGGGAATGCAAACCCCATGGCAAAAAATACCAACACATATACCTATAGCACACACAACCTATAAAACATACCTATATGAAGCTCGGAGGATTATCCTAATATTATGAGTAATGACATTTTGGTAAAAATACAAATCTACCGTTATGCTTTATCGTTTATATCATTGTTTGGAAAATCACACTCTTTACTGCAATCATTTTCGTCATTTGGAGTCAGTATTTTGCACGAAATTACTCGTTTGTTTTTAAACGGCGAGGCTTTTATTGCACTTCCAGTAATTTATGTATTTTTCCATCAGCTCTCTCTCTCGCTCCACCACTATCTATTTTTCCCTTGCTGATGTCCTTGTGTGTGCGTGCGAGTGTGAAGCAGTGTTACCAACTTTGCGACTTTGTCGCTAGGTTTAGTGACTTTTCAGACCCTCTTAGCGACTTTATTTCTAAAAAGCGACTAGCAACAAATTTGGCGACTTATTCAGACCAGGGAAAATGCAAGAAAAATAGAATTTTGTAATGTATTCTCATATTCTCAGAGTAATGACAATCACACCACTGGTGTCCACCACGGTGTTCAAGGGTTACCGCCCCTTGAGGCACCGAAGACCTTGAGACCACGGCTCTTCACCACAGCTTCAGTAATGGAAGCTTTAAACATTGCACACTCAGTTTCAATGTCCCCAACCTCCACAGGGATACAAGAAAGCTCCGAGGTGTGAGCTGAAAATCTCATGGACTGGGGCCTCCTCCAGACGTTCGAAGTTCACCCACACTACCTGTTTGGGCTTACCAGGTCTGTCCAGAGTCTTCCCCCACCCCTTGACCCAACTCACCACCAGATGGTGGTCGGTAGCCAGCTCTGCCCCTCTCTTCAATGGGTTCAAAACATACGGCCTCAGATCAGATGATATAATCACAAAATCGATCATCAACCTTCGACCTAGGGTGCTCTGGTACCACGTACACTTATGAGCATCCGTATGTTCGAACAGGGTGTTTGTTATAGACAGACAAAATTGTAAACATCACAAAGAAATTAAAGTATTCTTGAGAGGTTGTTGAAATGCAAATAGTAAACAGTTAACTTGTTTTTGGGCTGCTGAATAAAAATACATGTTCTCACTGTTATTAGGTTGTTGTGTTATTTATATTACTCTGCAAGATAGCCTGAAAAGCCTTTACCTAGATTGTGATTGGTGGAAACGCTAACGATTTACCTCTCTCTGCCGATTCAAAATTTGAATCGCTAGAAAACGTTGATAGAGCGTCGGGTTTCAGTTTATAGGAGCGGTCGGTCCAGCGGCTACACCAAAAAGTCAACCAGCGACCTGCAGATTTCTGCTGATAAGCAGTCTCTTCCAAAATCAACACACTGATTTAGCTTCTTTAATCTTGTCTGATTTAAATAAAACAATATTAAATAATCTAATGCATCTGCTATATGCAGGGTAATTACTAAAGCCTATGGCCCCTGCTGTCATACATTGTGTAAATTACCTGGAAGTATTTGACAACCCAAGAATACTGGTATACATTTTCTCTATAGAGAAACCAGGGCTGTGTGTGTGTGTATATATACACATATACATACACATATACACACACATACACACAAAGCATTGTTTGTCATCATTTTGAGTTGAAAATACAAGGAAATATGATAAAATGAACTAGTTACTGTAATAATACTTATTTCAGTAACTAGTAAAACTATTTCCCAAAATGGTAATAATACTACAAATAATAATCCAAGTAATGCTGCATTACTGCGCTACAAGAACGAGATATCTGGTCCTAACAAACTTAGGGTAGGCTAATTGAACCAACCTGTCCAATCATCCAGTTTGAGAGGCTGCAATGTTTTCACTTTGACTAATTGTTGACTCCAATGGTTAATTATTGTTCCAATTAAGAGGATTACATTCTAAAATGAGCTGGCTACACAGGCTGTCATTGTTCAGAAGGGGCTAGACAGGGTAGTTGTGAAACTAATATAGTAATATAACGTAAGGTAATTAATTAATTAATTCATTTTAATACTCCGTAAGTAAAGTTATAGTATTACTTTTTGAAGGAGTAATAATGTAAATAGTAATGCATTACAATTCCTGAGTAACTTGCCCAACACTAAATGAATGGTCATCTGCAGGCACTGCAAATGTATGTTTGAGATTCATTGTTCACGCAAGGATCATCAAAAGTCCTCTAGGCTGTGAAACAGCCACAAGATGAAAAAAGATCAATCTCTGACTAGATGTCAGCCTACAGTATACGTGATGCTGCCAACTCACACAGACTGCAATACAAATGTGTAATGTTCACACTGTTCTGATGAAGTATGTTGCGAACCGGAAGGTAAATTAATCACAGAAGGGTTAAAGCAAAAAAGCAGCAACCATCTGCTTTGGCTCACACTGTGCATTGTGGCAACACCTCACAGATAGCTTCAGAGATGGAGCTGTGCTGTCCCTTTGGGCTCTGCCTCATTGCCCGATACAGAAATATACAACAAAAAACTAAAATATTCCGCAAAAGTGCAACTGAACTCCATTTCAGCTCTGATACCCAGCTGAACAAAAACAGAATTACCTCAGTTTTATATGGGTTTACACACAGAAAAATGCAATAATGATTTGTTTTACTTTCACTATTGTTGCAGTTTAAAACATCATTATTAGGCCACACTTATTTCTACAGACTTAAATTACCATGTTAGAAAGGTGTGGTTTGTTCACTATGTTGTCAGTGCAGCTTGATCACCATGGGCACACAAACAAAAAGTATAAACCTTCCACCCTTTTCTGCATTACCAATTAGTAAATCCCATACACACACAGAGGACAAATAGAAAACCAGTAGACCCCAGGGGCTGCAATGGCCATTTAGATTAATAAGAAACTGAAACAACAAAACAGTGTAATAAGACTTCAGCTATACCATGTTTATTTGACTCTTTCCATATCTTTTGTGTACTGTATAGTCACTTACAGTGTGTTGGCCATTGCCAATATTATGACCCAATGTTTTGGGTTAGCATTTGTTATGATAAGATAGACTATTTATAAAAATGTTAGTGATAAGAAATATAAAATAGGAGCATAATACGAAGGTGTCAATTTGAGGTCAAGAAAAAATGTACAGTCACACGCACACACGCTTTATAACCTAAATACTGTAGGCAATGGTTTTATACCGACTGCATTTCCCCTCAACAATTCAGTAACTGCTTTTGAGTGCCTTCAACACATAGCTGCAAAAGCAAAGACGCAGGTTGCTATTTGGGGCAAATTCTGACATTATTACCACATTTGGCTGTGGTGTGGCATACACTGATAGCTATCACCACAAACTGGCAGAAACAGCAGAAAATAAAATACAAATCATGTACGTTTACTGTTAAAAAAAAAAGTAGTCTACAGTCAGAGAAAACATCTGTCATGTATACCTATTGCCAGTTACAACACAACACTGACTAGCCTCCTTCCTTGCAGGAGCGATAGTTGGCGCAATGGTCCGCTTCTTTCTGAAAAACTGTTTTAACGGAACGTTAATTTCACGCGTAGTCAGTAGACGACTGTCTCTTAAATTATTGTTAAGATTGTATTTCAGACGTCTACAATCGTTATCATAATAAATGATAAAGGAACGTAAACGGGGTCAAATATAAGTAAGTTTGTTCGTCATTTGACAATGATATTGTCTGCAGCCTTTGCCACCAAGTAGCCTAAACTATTTTATTCACTATTTTAACACAGCCGCTCGTCATTAACTGTTGAACCTTGTTCAACTTATCTTGACCAAACTTAAACAGACAAAGGTAGGGGTCCAGGTAGGCTACAATTACTTTAGATTCAAATATTTCTGTGGATTAAACGTCTTAATAAAATAGCCTTCGGTACACTAGCCTATAGAACTTCAGGAGACACTGACCTACAAAAACAAACCACATGCCCACACATTTGAGATGTTAGTAAATTACGTACACAGAAATTAAGCACAAATAACGAAAATATTACGACAACTTACAAATAAAAGATGAAGCCAGTCTTGTCTGCTGCTTTTCACCAAAGCATGTGCCAACGCGCGTATTCAATTGATAGATTCATCGCACTACTCGAGCTTGTTCACTACCCTGCAGAAGCAAACAATCCGACAGAGCTCAGCACGTACCGTACTCAACCGCGCACACAAAAGCGCAAACCATTTACCGTAATACACAGATTATGTGTGCTAATAGTTTTTATTAATCTTAATTTTGTATTTGTAAACTTCTATTATCACAACCGATTTAATATTTTTGTGTGCAATAAAAAATAGCGAAAGTGTAAGTCTATGATAGATTGTTGGATCACGTGACCTAACTGTTAAAGTATTTAGACGCCTGCAGAGAAACGATGGGCTACATTGCTATGGACTTGTGACGTGCATAAACTTCACCCTCACACCCAACAATCAAACAGCACAATTGACCTGCGGCAGCTCTCCTGATTCAGTATCACAACTAAGCCAACGAAGCTTTATCATGTCAAATAATATAGTGCTGCTTTTACATTCAGGTTAAATGCCTTCTTCCACATTAACAGGTAAGTATGGTGCACACAACAGCAGCAGCTCCATGGTTAATGTCTTAATTTACAGGACATACATGTTTTGATTATCTCTGCATATACATTGTGTCTTGGTTGGGTCACTGTGAACTGGGGAGAGAGAACATGAAAACCTGTGGAACTATAATAATACCTTTAAGTGATTGGGGAGGAGGAGAACCTGCAAGCTTATGAAAACAGTAAGGTGCAAGAAGTTTTCAGGGAACTTCTGTCCAATAGAAGGACAGTTTTCTCCTTCCCTCTTGGTGGCAGATTGAATCAATCAGTCCAGCATTCGCTCAGCTCACGGGGATGCAAAGCTTCCGCCTTGGCTTTCTGTGCATACAATCCTGCCCACCTGGTACCCAATCAGCTGGTTTAACGTAGCTTGCATGGAGGTAGCCAGTGCCGAAATAAAGAGCACATTGGAAATGGATGAGGCTCAGCACAGTCATCTGAGCGTCTCTGTTTGTCTGGCTGAGAGATTTCAGTCCCAGGCTCAGCTGTCCCCCAGCAGTTGCTCCAAAGAGCAAGGAAGCAAAGGTCAGATGTTTACATGCTGGCTAGCCTCTCTCCTTTGCTTCTCTCTGTCTACATGCATGTTTTGGACAAACACAGAGCCAGTTAATCATTTCCATAGTCTCACCTTTTATTTTGTGACTAGTCAATACTGTATTTTCCTATGACAGTGAAGCCCACCAATTATAATCTGAGCACGGAATGAAGTGTCTTTCTCTGAAGGAATAGCTGTTGGTAATGAGAAAATATAATGATGACACAGCACACAGACTGCCTATTTTCTATGTAAAATGAAAATAGCAATTTGGAGGTAAATGGCAGGATCTGTCTGAAGCGCTCATGTTTTGTATTGTATGTGGCATCATCTAATCTGCCCCCTCATGGAAAACAATGGAGGTCTTTTTTTCATTTCATTTCCTCTATGCCTCAGCCAAGTTCTATTTTTAGAAGCAGGGTCTTATTTGTTTCAAGCAGGAGAAAATGATTAACCCAAACATATGCGCAATTAATGTTAGAGTGTTTTTACCTCTTGGCCTTTATCAGTGAGGTACCAAATCCGATTACCATCATTGAAAAAGTGTTTCACAATGTAAATGAGGTGCCACAGCGACAAACAATAGAGAGGGAGAATAGAAGCTAATGTATGCGGGTCATATGTTTAAACACAAAAACAGCCACCTACTTTAAAATGGAATGCAAATGAATTGCATCTTGATGGGTGTTAAAGGTGTTGGTTACTGTTCTACTAACTGGATGTTTAACCTTGGAAGGCACATCCATTGCACGCCCCTGCTAATAACAAACTTAACAAGCAATCAATGCAAGTGTTATTAGCTGAATGCATATCCTGTTGCTTGACTCATGGGATGAACACACACGACCATGGATATATGACTTCCACACAGAACACAGGCCTTTGTGTGCTGTTTACATGCTGTTTCTGTTATAGCAGAGGAAATGGCTCAGTGGAAAAGTGACTAATATCACAAGTGATGTGGGCTGACTTCCCCCCCAATCAGTATACTGCAAATAGTCCAAGAGATGAAAGCATTGAGAGAAATTTAAATCAGTTGATTTTTTTATTATTTGTATCATATTTTATTACCGACTTCATACAAGCCACCAAACACAAAAGTATTATATGTCAATTGCAAACAATGTCAGTAAAACACATCCTCAGCAATTGAATTTGCTTATTCATACCGGGAAGATGTTAATCTGAAAGAACTTTGATTATCTTAAATGAAACATCTTAACCATGAATACTTTTTTGTCTGTTATCATAAATGTGGTGAAATCAATGCAGTGAATGTTTTCATGTTGAGAACAGATCAAGGCTGGGAGACATAGTGACTGGTGTGCAAAAGGGAAGTGAGAAGTTATATCCAATGGCTTATTAATTATATGAATGAGGATTTGAAATTGGAGTGATGAAGGCAAGAATTCAAACCTATCTCTGTCTAGGTTCATGCTACAGGCCTAATCAGTTTACAGTCAACATACAGACGATCAGAAAATATATACTGCTAAAGAGGTTTCTGCAGATACCAGACATATCACATTCCATCTTGAATTATTGATTTATCCTAGTCCTATAAGATATTCACTTATGTACAGCAACATCTTCTTGACTATTTAATATGAACTACAGGATTGTATTGCCCTCTTGGTCAGGTCTCTGTGTATGCATAAAGTGCTAGAAATACATATGCAACACACCTCTTGTGCAGTAGGCTGGCAAGACTTCTGCTGTTCACACTGCCAGCCTAAATCCTTTTTTGTGTTTTTTTTACACATCCATTTTGTATCCATATTGCTTTTTGCAAGTCTGGACAGCAGAAAACCACCTGAAATCCACATTTTGAGTTGGTCTGTAATGTGATTCACATCGATTTATGCATATGGACCTCCGTCTGAACTGTCTGGCGGCTCTAATTGGATTTCAGGGTGTCTTTCGCGGTTCTCACCGTCGCTCTCTCGCTGCACAGTGAAGCCTACCGTGCCTACAGCATGGAACAACACAACGTACAGGGTACATTGCCTTCTTCATCACACACTAGTGACCACCGGTGTGCAATAAACACACAGACTGAGGAGGCTGGTATACATTGTGATGTTTCGTGCTTTAGTCACGGTGGGCTTCACTCTGAGTGACACATAATAAATCAGCTTTGAGCTCCATGGCTGAGTTTGTACAGTGCCACAGATGAGTTCTGCACTCTGACTTGACAGCACAGCTGTTTGGAGGGAAAATAATGCACCCTTATTTGTCCTGTACCACGTTGTGATAAAGTAAACAACATAAAGTAGTTTTACATAAATTGTTTTGGCTGTATTGATTTAAAAGCCTAATAATGCAATGTGGGTCTACCAGACCCGCATTCATTGACTGAGTAACAAAAACGTGAGCACCACACAAGGGTAGAGAGGTGGGAAAACCATGTTTTGATAGGTCCAGCTGGTGTAGAAGCGACTAGCATCGATTTGTTCCTCTGTATCCCGCAGGCAGGCAGGATACATCAACGTGATGAAAACAGAGTATTGAGTCTCAGGCTGTCATTTGTGGCCCTTGTGCTGTGGTGAAATATGACCTCACTCCAGGGAGACAAGAGGATGGTTGGCATCTCTTGAACTTTACTGCTCCCTGTGGCCATATACTGTATTTGGATGCTTCTGTAGAGAGGGCACCAATGCTTTCGACCTGCTTTCAGCACCTCAAGTAGTGTTATTCATGTGAGGGTTTAGCTGGCGAGCTGCCATTTATTATACACAAGGTCAAACTGTATAACACATGCATGTCTAACAAGATCTTCAGACAAGCACCACCTGAACAATATATCATCAGTCTGGGACTGTCAATTCAAAACTATTTGAGATGCCAAGAGAGAACCACACCAGTAAGCATTGAGATGCGTAGTTCAGTTTTGAAAATTACCCTCACCCCATGGTTATTGATCACCTGAATCACTGAAGATGGTCTGATCACCTGATAATGATTTGACTCCTATTGGTACCACACAGCTGTAAATGTAAAATGTCCCCGTAAACCCAGAATCCTCTCCTCACATCATTGTTTGTATTGTATTTTAATTAACTAAGCATATTTTCATGTTTCACCATACCCTGAATGGTTTCTTACTGTGTTTGGAGGTGGAGACTGCCTCAGCGAACCAATCACACAACACAGATGTGGTATCCACCCTTACTGTGTCAGCCAACATCCATTTATTTGGTGCATTCCATGCTTTATGTTTCAACCACAAGGGCAGGTCCATGCAAACATGGAACAGTGTACCTCTAATCCCTTCCAACAATATTGCAACTAATGGAAAGCTTTTTTCTTTTGACAAACATGGGCAGAATTACCTGAGGTTTATGGTGATTTTTATATTATCGGTGTTCAACAGAATTAACCATATGATTTATTATGAACAAATTAATTCTGTGGAATTCATAATGGTAATCATTTACAACAAAGCCCTCATCTTTCTCTCCAAAACATTTCAGACAACAGAGGAAATGAAAAGGATGGCTGGTTACAGTAGAAATTCATTTTAATAAAAGGATGAAACCTTTATCTTCTATCTCCCAGTCTCAGTCCCATTGTGCTTGGAAATGCTAAAGGGGTTTTCATCCGCGCTGGGCCCCTGGGACTGCAAGGGGTCAAAGGGCTTTGGGAAATGCTAAGACATTTCCTTGCTGACATTTTGATGGTGACAAGACCAGTATCAAGCAAAAGCATTTGAAGACATAGAAGTGTTGCTGTCAGAGAATGTGTTGGAGTCTCCATCTGGTTTTGTTGTGACTGTTTGACTGGTTTTATTTACAGTAAAGCAACACTGACCGTGACCTTGTCATTTACGTCATTTGTGAGTCATCACTCACTTGCCAAAAGAACTCAATTGGAATGTGATGTGGCTTTAATATAAACAATAAAACACTATCACACAGTGGAACAATATGTACAGTAAATAGCTAAATTGCTTACATAATCACATTACTTAGTACAAAAATAAGAAAGCTGACACTTTTTATAAGACTGCAACTGACACTTGACAACGAACCAACTACTTATTTTCTTACACTTTTTCACCTTTTCAGAATCACTTTGTCTTGTGTCTCACCTATCTTGTTATGTTCCTGCCACCTGTCAAAGAACATTGTTCTCCGCATGGCTATCACCGCTATGACCTTCACTATTACTGCTGATACATGCATTGTATTGGAAAGCTGAAGTGTGTGTTGCATCAAAACATACAGAAAATGTCATATTTGCTATTCTGTGCTGGTGCTATCAATTGGACTCCATCCATCCATTCATCCATGCACTTATCTATCATGATGCCACTTGCACTGGTCACACCTTCCTGCAGCACCATGAACTCCTGAACATAACGTTGGGGTAATTTCTCCAATGCCTCTTGAGATGCATGACATTTTCTTTTTTCTTATTTCTTTTGAGGGGTGGGATTGGAGGGAGTTCAATATGAGACCATAAAAAACCATAAGGTTGTGCAGGTATAAACGTCATCCAGAAATAAGATTCTGAGCAGAACCATTTTTAGGTCTTCTGTGATTCAGGAACAGTTAATTTGGTACATATACCATTCACATAAACTACTGTACAGCCATGTTATACCCTGATCTACCAATCCTGGTGTATAGACAGCCTAAATGTGATGCAGTTATCCAATAACTCATGAGCATGCCATCACATGTCATGGTCCGCACCCCTGATTTGTACAGTGTAGCTAACACAGAGGTATACAGACAATATACATGGGACTAATCTGCAACTTCTTCATGCTTGGCTGTGTTTCAGATGTGACTTAAGCGGTGATATAAAACAATATTTGAAACATTAATATAGCAGCAAACATGTGTTTTCTATGTAAAGATACAGTATAGTAGAGTAGGCTAATGGAGTCCTGAACAGATCAAGAATTATGTCACACTCTCACTGTGTATGTTGTAATCTGAGATCCTCTGGCATGCCATGCATGTTAATGCATGTGTTTGTGTCCCACAAAGCATTTGTTTTGGTCATAGATGCTGGTGCTCTAGTATGACATCTAGTGGCAGACAAGAGCATACATAGTTCCTTTAAATTGCTACCTGAAATAGTGATAGAGCACCATGTCGTGCTGCACATTTAGCTGTGACGATTCACGGTCACAGTGGCACAGCCTACAGTTTTGTCCAGAACAAAAGAGACTTCTGACAACTTGGACATGTGCACGCAGAACTGACCGATCTGTCTGGGAAATGTCAAAGCTCCGAGGCTCCCATCCAAAATGAATGCGCTGTAGTGTATAGGTCATTACAATATACACAGGAGGAAAGCGTCATGGCTGGTATTCAATAGAATGGATTTCTTTCCCCAGAGATTAGTGGCATAACAAATCACAGACATAAATAAGCAGTGCCTTCATACAAGACGCTGTAGATATTTCAGAATGCAGATGGGGTGTGATAAAGGTATAGATTATGATTACATTTAGATCAGCTATACCCCCTGGTACTTATGTGTTGATATGCTAATGGTTGATTCGATCAATGGCAACTGTTTCTAGTAACATAACATCCAATAAACAATAGAGGAGTATTCAGTATAATGATAAGATGAAGACAAGTAAACCAACGGCAACAATCATTTATTATCTCACAGACATGAGACCCAGGTTACATGGATCAAACGCCCAGACTTGCTGCTCACCTGAGCTCACTCACTGTTGCCACGACAATGCAAGATGTGGACAACACAAGACAGGGATGAATGCAGGGCAACCAACAGTAAAATGTATTTGTTTTATGGCTCTCCATAGAGCATGATTGTATTGCTTTTGTAATACCGCATACTGTCATACTGTAATGTTTAAATTATATTAAATATTATGATCATGTTATAGCAAGCAATTTACAGCCTTGTAATAAGCAACTGTGGAACTGGAAGACAAATACAATAAAATAATGATGGTTATTATGACTCCCTGCTTTAATACCACTGTTAACTGTTAACAGACTCTTTGATAATAAACACTTTTGTGTTCTAGCTCATTAAAAAAGAGCTTGTAGCATGTTTATATTGCCCCTTGACCAGCGATAACTGCACGTAAAGCTTATCCAATGCCCATGCAGTGTGCTTGTATTGTTGACACACTAGATTACCTTTTAATTCAACAGTCCTCCCTCCATATGTTTGATTAACCCCACAGTTTTATCCAGTGTTTACTTGATTCAATTTGAAATGTTGTTTTTAATGTGCAGTTTTTTGAAAGTCCCCATAACATAAGTAGCCCATACAGTATAATAATATAATAATCCTTCAAAACACTCCATAAGCTTCGAAACAACGTTGCACCTTGCACATGATGTCTGAACAAACAAGCCAACACCTTTCACAGGTAGGTGTCAGTGGCTTGTGCAAAAATTTAAATGCTTTCTTTAAAATGCATTGATACCACTTTGCTTATTTGGCATTAAATCAAATTCACCTTAAAAGTAAAACAGCCAGCTTTGGCTGCCTGTGGGGAAATGTTCTGACTAAAGAATCAGTCACAATTCTCACCAGAGTAGTAATTATACCTGTTGTCAACGCTCTTTCATTTTGGTTTCTATGCAAAGCGGAAGAGGAAGTAAAATGTCTTAATGCGAACAATAGGCTAAATCACGTCACTCCAATTTGGATTCAGCATCATTGGCTTCCTGTAAAATTTCGTATACATTTTAAGACTCTCCTCCTCACATACAACGTCCTTCACAATCTGGCTCCCTCCTACCTCTCCGACCTTCTCCTGCCATATACTCCCTCCCGATCTCTTCGCTCCTCCTCTACAGGACTTCTCGTCACCCCCCCCGCCGTTCCTCCTCTCCACCATGGGGGCTCGGGCCTTCAGCTGCCTTCAGACTCTTGAACGCACTTCCACTGCACATTCGACCTGCCACGACGGTCACATCGTTTGCTAAGCTCCTCAAAACCCACCTCTTCAAGATTGCTTATGACCTTTGACACTTTTCTTCCACTCTCAATTGTCTCAACTTTATTTAATTTTAATTTAATTTTAATTTAATTTTGTTTATTTTATTTTGTATATATTTCTCAGATAAAATGTTTATTTCTATAATATGTATATTTCAACCAACTTTTTTATATCTATGTATTTGCTATGTGTAACGTTTCGCTGGTCTCGCCGGGGTAGGACGACCGGGGGGACGGACCACATCCCCAGTGCCTCACGCCCTC
>JAODLL010070327.1:0-16777 GCA_026546735.1 Forbesichthys agassizii | reverse complement strand
TTGGGGTCCCCTGCTGAAGCTGCTGCCCCCGCAACCCGACTCCGGATAAGCGGATGAAGATGGATGGATGGATGGATGGGAAAAATGCCAGAGGAGAGTGAAATATTGAAAATTGCAACAATAGTGGGGCCAATAAAATTAAAAACATTTAGAAATAACAGAGGGAATAATGTCCAGTGTGCCAGCAGAAGGTTTAATGCTGTTTAGCAAAACCGCAATGTCATTTATGGAGATTGGAGAGAAAAAGTTCAGGTTGGAGACAGGGGAGGGGATATTTGCTCTTAACGAACTAACTTTATCTATAGAACAACTAAGGAAGTTGTTACAGTCATTAGTTGAGAGGACAGGCACTTTAGGAGTAGTAGGAGAAACAATTGTGTTTATAGTGTCAAAGAGAACTTTAGCATTGCTTTTATATGTTTAAATTATGTTTGAAAAATAATTAGATCTTGCATTTCTCGTCATTGCATTTAAATCAAGACAGGCAGAGCAGTACTTTTGTCCTACCTGCTTACATAAGCTAAAAGGTAATAGTTAGTCATTATGGAGAAAGCTTGTTAATATTTACAGTGATCAAATCAAAAACAACTCCCTTCAATGCCATAGGGTTCTCTACCCAACACATTGGAGAACGTATTGCCAAGGCAGGATACTGTTGTGTGGTGCGGTCTGCACCACTTTATTTGCATTCCTTCCCATGTACATACTGTAGTTAGAGATATGTAGAAATACCTGCTTATTTATTCAGCATGTACACAGAATTGGCAGCTGACACACTTGTGAGGAGATAGTCACTGAATTTGACAAAAAGCCTTTAAATTACACAAATAAAGACCTAATAAGCAGTCAACTCCTCCTTACAGTCATTGATTGACAAGCAGCTATACAGTACTACTGTCAATATGTCTTTGAGCAAGGCACCAAAAAGAATGCTTCAATGCTCATGTGGTTATATTTTGTATTTTATTTTCCATTAAAGGTTTCGTTTTCAAGTTTGAGGAAATAGGTGGAGCTCTTCTTCTAACAATTACACACGTACATCAACCTGAAAATGGAAACTTCCATGAAAGTGCAACTAAAAGGGCTTCTACCCTTACTCACCCAACCAGACTTCTCCAAACTGTCCCGCTCCTAGTTTCTTGACCATCTTGATGGACTCTTTAGAAATCTCCCAGGCATCTTTATCCCAGGGTTTCTGAGCTCTAGGCTTGTCGCACACATGCTCCAGTTTGCAACACAGGCCATCGGACTGCTCTGAAAAGCACACAGAGAACATAGGCTACTGCAACTGGTCGCTAATAGACATATCGTCATTTTGGTTACCTCTGTGAAGTTGGCTCACACCGTTTTAGAGAAATTAAACATTACGTTTTTTTACAACGGTCTGATGTCTTCAGCACCGTATTAATACATGTTAAAATAATTTTTACTTATCACATTAGGTATGCGCATCATCTGTGCACGTTTGTGCAAACAAAACAAACATTTGTGCTTCATTATTTACATTTGTATTAGGTTTATTTTGACGTCATTGTTCTCTTGTTTGTCTAGTGCCGGAATGGGCCAAATCGCTCATGGGTTTACATGTATTATAAAAAAAAACAAGCATAGCGATTGTTCCTGCAGGCCACAAAGCCATGTATGACTGTCTGACTTACTCAATGTCATGGTGTTGTCATTGATGCTTGCTCTGTTTTGTAGCCAATAGGGGGTGTATTTGCTGCTCTTCCTGCCTTGGGCTTTCCTTGTATGTGCATGGCAGGGCAGGGAGCTCCCAGAACTGAGACAAACCTCCAAATATAAAGTACTTATTTATTTTGACTATTGTTGCCCTGACTGAAACATGTTTTGTTTTTTTCTATAACGGTTTGCGCACAATGTTTTCTTTTGCGTGCACAAACGATGCACATATTAATCAAAATACTTGTAGGCCTAGTCACATTCTCGTCAAATAGGGTGCAAAGTCACGGAGGTGTTTTGGTTTATAATATACTTTAATCATATACTTTTAACTTTTTTGTCAACATGGCAGCCATATTGTCCTTTTGCTCATACTCACTAATGTAATGTTTGATCATGCTCCTGATGTCGGGGAAGGAGATTTTAGGTGAGATGTAGTAGCCGCCACTGTCCAAGGCTCTGATCTTATAGTGTTTAACTATGTTTAGCCCTTGAAAGTCTACATCTCTTATAGACATTGAGTAACTCCCTGAAAGAAAGTAGAAGGATCATGTAAACAGGGTATTGTTCTGGTTAACAACATGTGATTCATGTAGCTAACACAAAAATTTTGACAACTGGCCTCAGTGTGTACATATGAGCCATGTGTGTGTGTGTGTAGGTGTGTGTACAATGTGTGTGCGTGAATCCGCGACATCATTTGTTGTACTCTGCAGTACGTGATTGCATTCTCTCATGCATGTCTAAACGTGGTACCTTTTAAAGTCTCACTTTCCCGGATAAGATATGCTCCTTTTTTGTTGGCTGGAGCCAGAAGCTGCCTCTCTGCATCTTTCCTAGAGATATCTTTAAAATACCACCTACGAAGCACCCGATTTAAATGAGTTAATAAACAAATCACGGCAACTATATGAAAAATGTACTGTAACAATGACTAAATTATTATGTGGAGGGAGGCAACGGCATGCTGTCTAAAATGTGGCTTCTTCTAATGCGCTTACTCACTCCTCTGTTTCCATGGTGTCAGCCACGGCAACATAATTAGATGGGATATATCCTTCTTTGTTTGTAGTCAGGGAGCGGGCTCTCCACCACTCGCCATGTCTGTGAAAGAACACATCACGCCATTTGAACTACACCATTTCCTAGCACACATTCCACACATACAGTAATAGCGTCGGCCACTCACTCCGCCAGGATTTTCATCTTTTCATCTTTATTGAACCCTAGGTCATCAGGCTGTATGCCCTCGTATGGGTACAAGGCGATGACGATCTTGTCAGAATCTAAGGGAAGCACGGTAAGAGAGATCTTGAAATATAATTGAAACGTACACATGAAAAAACTACTCAATCTATTCATTCACTGTTACTATATCGAATACACACATATTATATTATTATTTGACTATTTTCTTCATTCTACAATTACAGCGACAACATTCACAAATTTTAATTAATTTGTAATAATAATAACAATTTTTTATCTTTTTTTTAGATTATTTGAATACTCTATAATACACTCTTGGCACACTGCTCAACAAGCTACACGAAGTAGTCACATGGATGCTATTTTATAAAAGCTCTGCCATAATAGGCTTGGTATCATGGCAAATATCTAATTTGATAGATGTTATGGAAAGAATAGATGTGAGTTTCAGAACACAACCCAAATAATTCTATAGTTGATGTCGATTTCAACCACTAAAGCTGTCATTATAAGGTGGCTACTTATAATATAAAAATTACAAAATATGTTTGGTGACATAAAAGTTTTTACATAATAGAAGTTTTTTTTTTAAACTATGTAATTTTTATAATAATTACTTTATATAGAACATAGTAGGTCTACAAAAAAAAAAACCTAAGTAGGTGTTTCCAAACTTTTGACTGATAATGCAAACTGACTGTATAAGCTATATACCATACAACAGTATCTACAGTATACTGTATAAAAAGTATAATAGTGTATTTAATTGCATGTGCATGTGGAAATGATAAGAAGTAAAGTAAGGGTGCGTGGTGATGGGTGAGGGGGGGATGATAAAAAGCAGGAGCGTTCCGTACCTTCCATACTTTCAAACACCTGCCCCGGTAGCAGTCCTGGAGGCAGGGAGTTCTGTAGACAAAGAGACATTAGGATGAACCTCTTGGGATGGACATGTATTAGGATAAACCTCTTGGGGTGAATCATCTCATTGTCAAGACGGTCCTAGACACAAATATCCATACTTACATACCTAACGAAAACAACACAATTACACTCATACAGTACTTGCAGACAAAAGGTCTCCAGGCCTAACCACTCGGTCACACACTGACTCCCCTAAAATATGTCAACACACCTATAGTCGAAGTACACAGTAGGATATACGTGTAATGAATACATAAATAAATACATTTTACAAGACTCTATAAAGAGTTGAAAGAGTGGATTAGCATATATTATCATTAGCATCCTTACTCAGCCAAATCAATGGATTCTCCATTATGCTATTAGCATACATACCATTAGCATCAAAACATTTGAATACAAATTGAAAGACTTTCTTATTGAATTTATAAAAATGTTTAGTTCCCTATTTTGAGCTGATATATAATTTCCAACATGTAATATTCTGCTCTATTCATAAACATTTTAAATAGATTTGTATTTTTAGAAATTTAAACATTTGATTTTTTCCTTATTCTTTGATTTTCTCTTAAATGTACTGTATGATTAGTCAACTATTTTTCTTTTTCTGATCAACAGAGCACTCCTTCAAATCTACTACTTACTATGGGCTGTTTTATATTGGAGGTGGGGTCTCTGACATAGAGGGATTTTTCAGTACGTACAGGTTGCTGCTTGCTCTTCTCCGTATCACCTTCGCTCGGCTTGGATTTACGACAACCCATCCTGTCAATCAACAGAGAGACACAGAGAGATATAAAAATATATTTATTAAATATGAAACCAGAGATATCTATTATTATTAATAATAATAATTTGTCAAATTCACACAGTAAGAATGACCATTGTGATCAAAAATGGAAAACAGCTGATATATTTTGAAATAATTGTTATAGGCCTACAGTATGCATACAGACAATTCCTCTAGCCATGCCATTGTCTTGCTGTGTGAATTTTATATTTGGTAATTAAAATCTGCCTGATTGTTTGTAAGGTAATTCTGCCAAACCTCAAAAAGAAGCTCATATTCACACACACACACACACACACACACACACACACACACACACACACACATGCACAAAGTGTCACACAATGACTCAGTATGTTGCTATTTCCTGTTTAACTCCCAGAAGCAGCTAACTAAAGTACCCTCAAGATCAGGGGTTCTCAAACTTTTCAGCTTGCGACCCCCCAAAATAACAGTGCCAGAGACTTGCAACCCCCGATATCCCCAGAGGTGGTAGAAGAATAACAGCCATATAATTATTTGATAGTATAATTCAGGCTAGTAGAAGAATACATAAAAGTAATGGATAAACTGTACTACTACTAACAAATATGGCTAACTATGCCATTTTAATAACTTTAAATTTTCATTTCATGTCTGAAAATCACCGTGTGACCCCCTCCTCTGTGTCTCGCGACCTCCCGGAAGAAGGGGGGGGGGGGGGGGACCAACCCTCAGTTTGAGAACCACTGCTCTAGATATAATTTTAAAAGTTTACCCATGTATAGACAAGGATTGAATCAATTAATTAATTGGTTATTGTCTTGAGATGCTCTACTTCCACAGAATAGTCCAAATAGATTTTTATTTCAATCCACCCCCGGCTGTCGCTATTGTGTGACCAATTTCCATTTCGTGTGTCCAAAGGCGAAACCGCAGTAACTACGTATCTGGTCAAAATGTAGTTAGTACTAAATATTAACTTCTTGATAACCGCTTTATCTTGTGACACAGTTTAAGAGTTCAATTTGTTTTTTTGTTTTTTTTTTGAGAAAAATACAGATGAAAAATTGCAGAAACCAAAGTAACAAGTTGACTTTGAAGTCATTTTTCTATGTTTGACTGTTTGCATAGTTACTGCACTTAGGCTTTGGAGGGCAGTGTAGCTATTGTGTGTTCTTCCTTTAGGACACTTTTTAGTTTACACTAACTTTAGAATAATGTAATGCAAAATACCGTTTTTACCTTCAAATTATAATCAGGTCATCATGTAATTTTTACATGACTTAACACAAATTAAAACTAAAAGCTCCTGAAACTTACATTATTGATTATAATTATTTAAGTTTTAGCTAAAGAGCTTTTCAGGCCATGATCTCATGTGCTCACGATATAAAAATCAATTGACTAAACTGAAAGTGAATATAGTCTGAAAGACAGAACTCTGACAGCTTGTACTTTCAATGTTCTGTATTGCTGGCATTAGCTGATTAAACTGTGTATACGGACTGTGACAATGAGCGTGTCAGTAGGGTTTCCGGACAGTTGTGCTCTATTTGTAACTAAATGTTCAGGAAACTCTTGGCTGTTACAGGGTTATTATGGGCACACACACACCACACACACACACCCACACACGCACACACCCATGCACGCATTTCCACCTGTGGCTTAGACTAATCAAATGCAGAGTTACTTTCATTACAACTGATGATAAAATACAATTGTTATATCATTACATTGCTACATAACTACAACAACTAGTGTGTGTGTGTGTGTGTGTGTGTGTGTTTGTGTGTATGCGCGTGCGTGCGTGCGTGCGTGCGTGTGTGCGTGTTTGTGCAACTCTGTCAGTCCACACTGCTGCCTCAGGAGGTGGTTCGTGGTTATTTATTGAACCACAGGCTTTTCAAGTTAATTCAGTCCATGGGATATTAAATATTAAACTATGTGTTATTGCAAGCTGCCTGACGTGCATTCACAATAATTCTAATTTACAAAACATAACAATCAGCAGTCTATTTCAAAATAATATACTATATGCAAAAACACATTTAGATGTAAATGAAATTTACATATTTTTAAAAGGACCAGATTTAAAAGGACCAGTATGGGGTCCGTATGGTTAAAAGTGATGGGTGTTGTAGAGAAAGTGAAAATTAGCATACAAATGAGGAAGAAGATGTTAAAAAGAAGGCCCTACAGGTTGTGAAGGACCAATTTGACCACAAACTGTACGGCAGTAGCACTGCCATGCCCCTGCCCCTGGAGCAGACTGGGCCATGACCCATGGGTAGCCTGGAGAACCATCCATACACGATGCAAAGACAATTATGTTCATTAAGATAATTAAGATTATTGTTATTAAATTAAATTGTTTGTAATGTGATATCATTAATAGCACCCCGACATGCTGACTCTAAAAAGGTGCATACTGTACCTCCACTTTGACAAACAATTTTGTCATCTTTAGATTGTAGTTATTTTTACCATTAAAAAAAATAAAAAAATAAAAAAATAAATAAATGAATGAATAAAAATAAATGAAATAAAATAAAATAAAAGATTGTAGTTATTTTATTTATATTTTAATGTAATGTCTAAGTTTCTTTTATATGTTTTATTGGTTCTACCTTATTATCTTATATTTTTCTTATTACTGAGTTGTTGCTTTTATTATCAATATTGTTATTTGATGTATTAATCTTTCTCCTGCTCCTATTTCTTAACTGTTATATTGATTTCAATGAACAGAATTGGCTGCTTTGTTCTGTCTGTCAAAGCATTTCAAATATGTTTTAGAGGTGCTAAATCCAGTTTATTATTATGATTATTAGTCCTGGTAGCCTGGTGTAACCATGCCTAAAACTCACTTTATGAAGAAGGTCTGGCAATGCTCCATCGTGAATAACTTTGATTGATAGTGAAACTTTAGGACAGCATAACCAATCATCTTTTCTACAACTGTTTTGATACCCTCATCTAGCTCTACCACAATTTCGAAACACATAATTTCACAATCTCACCCTGGTTGGACCACCAAATGGGTGGCTCTGAAAACTAATGAGAAAAGGGTTTACAAACTAATAAACTAATTTTACAAACTAATTTCTCGGCTAAATCAAATTATCTTAAAGCAATTATCGGTGCACAAAATGTGGAACATGTCACGATTCATATGGTAACTATAATAATAATAATAATAATAATAATAATAATAATAATAATAATAATAATAATAATATAAGCAGTAGTTGTTATATAGTTATTGCATTATTATATCAATTAATACATTTTTGAAAACGTAAAAATATGTGATCATTCAATATTATATGTTTATACAATATACAGCATAAAATGAATAGGACATGTGAAACAAATATTTTCAGCAGTGGATACTTAAGGGATGTATTCTACATTTATCAACTACTTTAATTCACTGAAAAATAAGACACGACTAGACCTTTTGAGCTCATGTAATTTTACATATTGAATATTTTATTTCATATAGGCAATTTTCTTTAGAATAACATTTTCTACAGTCCAAACGACGTCCATCACATACAGCCTACCTTAGCCACATCATACACATTATGTCACCATGGTTATTGGAGATAACTTTTCTTTTTTTTTTTTTGACATTTGTCAACAAGTTCTTTGTGTCAATCAAAGGTGTTAACCATCAAGACTTCTTTGTAATGTCACATTTCAGCAGTGTTTTCTTACCTGTCTTGTGTGTTGTGTCCAGTCTGGCAACTTTCTTTCAATCTGGCAAAGGATTTGTAGTCAGTTTTCTACTTTTACACTAGATTGCAGAAGCGCTGGTCTTCACTTCTAGACTGTTAACCACCACAATAAGGAACTCAGAGGGCTGGCAGGGGATTTCTGTTTTAACTCAAACTTCCTGGTACGATTGTCTAATGAATACTTTGCATTATCAGCAGTTGTGCGCGCGCATTCAATACCCCATCCACCGACACACACATACACACACAAACACGCACATGCTTCGAGATCCCTCCATCCAAAGTAATTCAATGTAAATCTACAGTTTGCGAACTTTTTACAATGCCGCCTGCCATCTACTGGATTACCTGTGAAATTACAGGTCAACCACATACCTGTACAGCTGTAACATGGCAGTCAACCATCAAACATTCCAAAACCATGGAATGCATTTGTATTAAAATAGGCCTACACAATAGCATTTGTAATATTGTTTGGCGTGTCATAACTCCAACTGCCACTTGCTGGATACCTTGTGAAACTACAGAAAAATCTCATAAAGATGTTTTCATATAACAGTCATAAATCATTTATTCACCATTATTGAGGCCATGTAATAGAAAAACAATCATGACTGATCAGACACTTACACCTTTTTGCAGAATCATGCACCTGCCACAATACTCCATGCTGACTTAATGATTGCTTATTCATGAAGCCAAAGATCAAATGTGATATTCACACAGCCATTTTTAAATCAGTATGATATACCAACTTGCCACTATTAGTATTATAAAAGTGTCCTAAACGTTTTAAGGAAGACAGAACTATAAGGCGAGTAAAAACGTCAAGAGCAGTGGAATATAAGGCAAGAGGAATAAGACAAAAAAGTGGCAATATCCAACAATATAATTACTGAAAATTGCACATTACGAAAAGAATGCACAACATACAGTATACAGCACACAGTATTATAAAAAATGCGTTTTGGCATGCATGGGGTTAGATAGTTATTAAGAGTGCCACCATGTGTCAAGGATGTAGGCATAGCTTTCACACAAGATAGTTAGGAAATTATTTTGAGATTCAATGGGTATTGCATGGCTACATATGGTATGTTATTATGAGTCAATAAAGGTAAAACAGCTAGTATAAAACTTGAAAAATGAATTATGTCTCACTCGTGTAAGCATGTTGTCCAAACCATTAAGTTTAACTGTTAAGTCCATTGCTTATCTATGCTGTTAAAGATAAATAAAGGTTGTATTTTGTGTATGTTGTATTTTTCAGACAGATTAATGTTGGGCATACTATATATAAACAAATATCCCAAATTAAAAAGGGTACTGTAGCTGTTGCTTCCACAAATAAATCAATAGCGTGTGGTGAACACGGCCTTAAACTAATTATGCTGCATTTTAAATGTCTGAGAGCACTTGCTCAGGTCCCGTACAGTTCGACTCTATATTACGATGAATTAAAGGTCATTTACTGGCACCAGATGAACAATAGGACATTTACTGGCACTAAAGTCTGAATTGCTCAATCTGTAACACATGCAATGCTGCCATTATTGTGCAACTGTCTTACACTTTTTAATTTGTCTTCTCTATTCTGCGCTGTACTAAATTGTGATATTTGTATTATAGATGGGTCATTGTAATAAAAACAGTTAAATAAACGTTATTGCCTTTTTCAAACTAAATTAAATTATTTAAATGTTTTTTGTCTTTTGCCTTCCCCAACAATGAAACACCCCTCAAACAGCCTTATTGTTCTACTGGGAATATTGCTGAAGAGAGAGAGAGAGGTTGCTGAGTGGGCCCCACAGAACAGCACTTCTACAGCAGATGGATGGGGGATCCGGCTATTTGCTCATGGGCACTCTGGCAACAATGGGCTACCATAACACTGACTACTCGCCAGTCGTCATTGCCACCTATTTGAGGAACAACGTCTTGGTGGGGAAGAACCCAGCAACCATCGGGCTGGCGTGCAAATCGGGTAGGTTAGCTGTTCCTGTGCTCCATATCCCTCTGGGCTGCAGTGGAGAGCCTCTGGTTCTCTTCTCCATCCTCCATATCTGTCAGCAAGAGCAGGAGGAGAAGAGCAAGACTTCAGATGCAAGAATCAGCTGACATCCTTGTTACATGTAAATAAATAAAAAACAAACATCACTTCACCTCGTCCTCCAGTGTTGATGTGTAACTGGGACAATGACAACATGAGAGGCATGTCTCGGGCCTCGGGGTCTGTAGGGCTCTGTAGGATATCGTGCATGGCGTTCCGTCGACCCGTCCTTCCTGAGGCGATGAAGTCCGCATAGGTGGTCTCCACTTCGGTCATCCCTTAAAGCATTGTTCACACAGAACACCTGTAAGCAAAATGGAAACGGGCGCAAAAGCACTTTTTAGCAGGATACATAGGCCTATTGTCCATTTTTCAGTGTGTATCCTTGAAGGTAGGCTATGTGGCATCTAACCTGCATGCCTATTAGCCTACATCTATTTGCAATAGGGGAGTATGGAAGTGGGCTTAACTGTGTATAGTTCAGAATTAACATACATATACAGCAGGGATGTTTGTATTGTTTATTTACTTAACTTAGGTTAAAATACTCAATCATGTTTTACAAATAATAATAATAATAATAATAATAATAATAATAATAATAATAATAATAATAAATCAAATCACTCAACCAAAACGTACTGCTATATCTCATGGAAAGCCTTCATTGAGGCCTGTGTCGCTAACTGAGGAGTATTCGTTATGTCTTGCCGTTGAGTCTTTATATCTTGATATAGTGCCTATAGACTATACGACTTACCTTTTACTGACAACTCTCTGTCCTCTAAACGGATTTTACATTTCCGAGGGAGTGACACCGACAAACGAGTGTCGTGGGCCTGACATCAGACCAAGTGATCCAACCGGAAAATCCAATAGTGTCCTTGCAAACAGGGGGCAGATAGGAATAATTTCAAAATGAAACGCCTAACACCGAAATCATTGGCCTAATTTAAGAATGAGAACACATTCATCAATAGGACGATTTAAAAGCCTCAGCTTCTTTTCGATGGCCGTCGCATCTTCCTCGTTCGCCACCAATGGGTAGTCAGCAAGACCACATCTGAGCGATGATTGGTCAGTAGTAGACACAAAGGGATGAGAGGAGACAGCTCTTGGCAACCTAGCTAGCTAGATGCGTATGCCTGAACTGGGATATAATCTAAAAGTAGGCCTATGATGTCATAGATAGATTGATATTTATTGTCATTGCATGGGAAATTCCGTTGGAGCAATCAAATTCACCTTAGCATCAATGACATATTATGCACACAAGAAACAGTTATTGCACAGAAATGACCAATGGTCCGTTATTACAATAGCTATTAGATTATATACTGTATAAATATATAAATATATACATATAGAAACATTTAAAAAACATTTGGAGCAGTTAACCTTTGAACACAGATGTTATGATGTGTAGTGTAGGCTTTATGTTTTTTAGTGTAGGTTAAATTTGTGGTGTGAGTTGTGTATGTGCGTGTGTGCATGCAGGGCAGGCTAGGATACAGAGGTAGGTAGTGATTGATATTTCTATTATTTCTATAGCCTCTGTGTGGTTTGATAAACTTATAACGAAACAATAGCCTAAAACAGTGATTCCACAACTGTTTATTCTCTGACGAATGTCCCAAAGCAAATATGCAACCTGCATGTACCAAAAAAACACTGCTTACAACTGATTGTCTGTGTAAAATTAAAGTCACTTCATTAAATTAACACCACGATGTGCCGTTAACCAGGCCGGTGGACGGTATTATACAGTAGCCATCTACCGTGCATGGACCATTGCTGGAAATAGTGCACCATGGGGCTATCCCTAACCACAAGATGGCGCTGCAATACTTTGCAATGAATTTTTCATTCTACAACTTGGTAGCCTATAAAAACAGATACACTAAAAAATAAAAGAAACAAATATAGAATGTAGCCAACTACCAACTATACCATACCACATACCTTGTAGCCTCTCTGATCATTATATGTCTAAGTAAAATACAATGCAAGGCGTTGGTTAATTTGACTTTATTATGTTTTTATTTATATTTTATGGCTGGCCAGCACTGCTCTGCTGCTCTTCTGCGCAGTAGTGATTAGTGCTTCTGTATTAGTGTTGAAATCCAGTCCCTGTAGCCTGATGAGAACAAAACCCATTATGGCTGACATTGCAGGCAATGCATTTGCAGTTGCAAAATCTCTTCTATCGTCAACTACAGAGCTTTACAGAACTACTTGATTTTGTACTGTCTTGCTCAAATACACACGTTTGGACATGCTAATTCACTTAAAGTCAGCTATTATTCTTGTGTTTCATATATTTATGTTATATTTTAGGTTGTGCGTGCAACTCTCTATAATGCTGCAAAATCACATTTCTCACAAATGTTTTGAATAAAGGTTGGGATGTAGTTGCAACTATGACTACTTGAAACTGGGTTACCATGGAAACTTGTTTTTTTTTCAGACTGGCTTAGGACATGATGATGATCCAGAGGAGAATATGTTTGGTTCTGTCTGGATTAGCTACCAACCTAAATGCATGGTCAACTTTGTGTTCATATTTCTCTCTCTGTTTATAATATTGTAATTGAAAGAATGCTTTATTCATTGCACTGTTTTCCTTTACTTTCCATTGCTGAGGCAGTGATTACGGTGATTGTGGGTTCAATCCCTGACGTGTCTATCATTACATGTAAGTATTCTCTTGAGCAAGACATCTTATCCTTGTAATACTTGTAACTACTCCCTGTTTGTTCCTTTGGAATAAATCATCTGATAAACTATTTAATATTCACAGGTGCATACATGTCAAAATTTCTGAAATATTTATTTTTAGACATAAAAATAGTCATGGGTTTAAACATGACCTAATATTAGCTACATATGGTTTGTTTTTTATTCTTTACAGATTTCAGGGCATTTTCCCACCATGGTGAAAGTAAGAAGCCCTGTTGTATACTCACAGCATGTAAAGCTGGGAAAGCAAATCTCATATCTCCAGACCATCAGCACTGGAACACTGAAGGTGTTCTCCCTGTTTGCAGACGACACCACCCTCACTGGACTAATCTCTGACTACAGATGTTAAATTTAACACCTTGTCTCCTGGAGAATATTGTCTTCTTTAAAACTTACACCAACCACATCCTGCTAAAATTCCTTGTACTGTTATGTGCAAACGTACCTGGAAAATAAATCTGCTGCTGATTCTTAAATTCCATTCTAAAATAACATTGTTAATCATTCAGTTAAAATGTGTCTGTATGACTTTCTGCCACTTGATGTCACATTAAGCGCACTAGCATTTTAGACCAATACAAATGCACACACACGTGCGTGCACACACACACACACACACACACACACACACAAACGTGCACACTATTATGCAGCATGGCCAGCATTGAAGAACAGGGGAACTCTTACAACACAAAACAGAGATGTCATTCTCTACTCAGTGTGTCATTATTCTTCTATATTTTTACAATTTGCTGTTGCATTGATGTTTAAAATATCATATAGAATACCTTTAAAATCTGCGTTACCTGTCTTCACAGATGTTATTCCTGTCTAATACTGGTGTGTGTTTATCGTCTTCTTCTGGTTGTATTCACACATCCTCTCTGGTATGTCGTGTTGAGGACTTTGTTAACTGTCGGCTTTATCTACCTTATCATTGTGCAACATGTTCCATTCTGTAATTTCCATTCATTCAATCATTCACTTAATCATTAATTCATTAATTCATTCCTCACATATTGAACACATTTCAAAAAATAAATAATAAATAATTTCAAACCACCTCCCAAGGTTTTTTGCGTCTTTAATCATAATTGCATTGTTATATTTTGCTGTGTGGTTTAGTTCCTGTATGAAATCTGGGCTTGTGAAGCTCTTCGAGACTCTAACAATGGGGACAGAAAATCTTCTAAGATTCTTCACCAACTCAAAAGTATTGAATATGTACTATGGATAAACAAGGCCATGGAGTCCCTCTAAGAATGTCAGTCAAATCCTCACTCAAAACCAACAGTTGAAATAACAAGCAAACTTAACACCTGTGAGCCTACCACACACGCCCATCCACACACACATCCACACACACAACCACGCAGAGCATAGCAGTGTAACAAGAACCTTAATCTTTTCTGCTTAACTGTTTTCTTGTAAAGTTTGCTCTACTCAAGAAACCTCCAAAGACATATATACCAAGAAGGACACTTTGTAAAAGCAGGAGTGCTGGATGGTGATGCGTGAGCCGAGCAGAAGCTCTGTCTGTGGAGGGTATTGGACTAGAGGAGCACCAGCCACTCAACAGCCAGGTGTGTTAACTACAAGGGGGAAAATGAAATTAAGGTGTGCCCCTTCAATATAATAAGACAACTCCCCCCACAACTCTGCTACTGGGGAGGCAAACGCATATCAAGTGACAATTGGGACTTTCCTAGAAATAGTCAACAGTTCCACCATTCTCTCTCTCTCTCTCTCTCTCTCTGAGAATGTTTCAATGCTGAGAGATCATACCAGATCATTTGAGGATTACTTGTGTGTGTGTGTGTGTGGGAGAGAGAGAGAGAGAGAGAGAGAGAGAGAGATACAGATAACTCCTGCCCAACCCAACTGTGGTTTGTGCTGTACATTTGTTTTCCTAGCCAGGTTTCACTTCGATGAAAAACAACCAAATTGCCTCTCCTATTGGTGATGCATAATCACTGTTGCCATTGCCAACAACCACCATTAACATCTTAATAATTTTGTTTTACCTTAATTGGTCAAGCTATAACTATATATAAAGCTATGAACAATTAACAATGCTTAAAAAAGCTTGAGTGCACTGAATTAAGTACATTTTAATGACTAAAATGCTGAAATCAGTTAGTAAAAGGGAAGACAGCAATTTTAAGATAACAGTTTTGATCAAAGATCTCACCATTATCTGCCCATTCTTCTACACATGCTTTTACACAAATTATGGTCTAGTGGTCTGGATGTTGAACTGCAGCCAAAAGGTTGTGGGTTTGACCGCCTGGGTTTGACAGACCTGTAAGCATCCTTGAGCAAGATGCCTAACCTGCTCCATGTAATAACTGTACTCGTTGTAAGTTGCTTTGGATAAAAGCGTCTGCCAAATGACCTAATTGTAATTGTACAATATATATATAGGTATTTTCAGCAAACATCCGGGAAACGTCATGCCATTGTAACGGTCCATTGGAGTGAACGGAGTTGATGCGCCTCTCTCATGGCTGTAAGTTGAAGGAGTTTCTGTTGGAAAACAAGGCTCAACTGTTATTGGAGGACAGGTGAAAGGGAGCGGGGCTTGGTATCGGTCAATTGTGTTTCAAGCCAGTGAGCCATACTGGTGCGGCTGCATGCAGTTGCTCAAGGTCAGCCAATTCAAGGCTTATAGGAATCTTAAGAATAACACTTCTACCCCAAGCATGGTGTATGATGTTATGGTGATAATACAGTCACCTGTGTCTGTGCAGTTAAGACTATATGTAAAAAATAACATTGGACCTTACTTTTTTTTTTACATTGATGCCATTGTGCGTGGCAGGTGGAATTTGTTTTTGATTTTTTTAATTATGTTTAGTTATTTATTATTGTAAAAAAATGTTTTATGAAAAAATAAATCATATTCCCTGCTCAATATATATTCTCTCCCTCAACATCATGACTGCTTGCCCAACCTACTGGATAATATAAAAATGCTTTATGGCTGAATGGCAGCATTGAAGTATTCTCAGACAGAGAAATGGAAAGAGAGAGAGAGAGAGAGAGAGAGAGAGAGAGAGAGAGAGAGAGAGCAATACAGCTGGGTAATAAACTTTATCATATGTGTTTTTATCTGCAGTAATGACTTCATGGCTGTTTATCTGCTGCCGTTACAGGAAAAGACAAAATGGTGGAACTTCCATTAAGGCTTAAGGCCACAAACTGACATTTTATATAAACTCTGTGCCTTGCCATGCATGTGCATTAAATTAAAATGAACAATCAAAAATCTGCCACAAGAATACACCTCTACAGTATAATATATACATCACTCAAATTATTATTTGACAGCAAATATTATACAACAAACTGTAGGACAAGTATGTGTGATTAAAGGAACATGTTGTATAACTGAGCAACAATCTGCAGGACATGGATATTTCAATTTGAAGACTGATAGGTGCTATACTCTGCATGGGGATATACTGGTGTTAATCCTCGCATCACCGATAGATGTCGCTGCTGACAGTGGTACCCAAGCTGTGAGTCTGTCTGTCCGTTTGTAGCGCTGGCAGGGATGGATGGGGTGGATGTGTATTGTGAAGGCAGAGAGAGAGAGAGAGAGAGAGAGAGAGAGAGAGAGAGAGAGAGAGAGAGAGAGAGAGAGAGAGAGAGAGA